>JAVJGJ010000062.1:48095963-48129321 GCA_035590215.1 Microhierax caerulescens
ACATCCCAGAAACATCCCAGTGTTATCAGCGCGGCTTCCAGCACAGATCGTGGCCCACACCAGTGGCTGTGAAGAAAATTAACTCTGTTGCAACAAAAACCAGCACAAAACCCAAACCCTCATCTTTCCACACACATCTCTACCAGCTGCCCATATCCTGACCACATCAGACCAACCTCACTTCTAAAGCTCTCCAGTCTGCTTCACCTTCATCTTCTTTCCTAGCACCTACAGGCAGCAATGCAAGCTCTCCCTTTGACTACGGGATCTGGTATCTCAGACCAGTTTACCTGTTTTTGAAGGAAACTCCTTTGTGTCTCCCCATACCCTTTGTTTTTCCTACACCTCTCCTGCTGTGAAAGATCTCTCCATTAACTTGAAAAGATAACTATGGTACCTCCTTAGGTCCCTCTTCGAAAGTCTCCTTCACTGTGATGTTTACCAAAAAAACCCCAAAACAAACACCAAACAAAAAATATACAGTCTAGTCTATTACCATTTAGTCTATGAATAGATTACAATTTAGGCTATTATTATAATCAATCTGACAAACCAGCAGGTGCTTCTCTTTCTTTACAGCATCCTTTTGCATCCATCCTGGTTGGTGTTAGACTATACCCTCTGGAGCAGAGTGTCTTGTCTCCGGGAACACGCAACGCCAGCACAGAGGAGTCTATGTGTGCCTTTCTTATCTGTATTTCTCAACATTGGAGAAAGCGCTTTCATTTTAATGTATCCCATTTGATTCCATTTTGATTTTGTTCTATTTTTAGATATACAAGACGTTGGAACAGATGTGTATTAGCTCAGCTGATTTATCAACTTCAGCAAACAAATCAGTCAAGAAAAAAAAAAAAGGCATTAAAGTCCTTTTTGATCTGCACTATTCAAAGCTTGTGCTGAAAGCAGCAGATGCAGGAAGGTGGGAAGCAGCTTCCACCACCAAGACTGCCGTGGGCCATGCCTAGCGGGTCGGATCAAGCATAGCTTTTTCCCTTGGGTAAGAGCAGCCTGTTCACCCTGGCTGGCACAAGGTACACCCCACGTTACACAACACAGACAGGGGGCTATAAAACCATGAAGGCTTTGAAACCACCACTTTAGATTGGGATTGTGTCTGCCTTTATCTGAAGTCACTTCTTAAAGGTCTTGACAGTCCCGTCCTGATGGGAAGAATTTCACACTAACTACCAGCTCAAACGTAGATTTTCATAAAGATTTTACTTCGTGAAGACACTTTTCACAGGCTTCTCTCAAGAGCAACAAACTGAAAATCTCAACAGATGTTAGGAAAAAAAGTCATCTCATTGTGTTAGTCTCAGAAAAATGGAAAGTGGAAGGATAAAAGTATTGCCAGGATACCAAGTAAATTACTTATAATTCTTTTCACACTGCACGAGTTCCACGGGCAAAGCTGTTAGTGAAAGCACCAACGAAGTTAAACCCTGAAGACCAGTTTTGAGAGGAGAAAGTTAACTAGCACAACAGACAGACCATGCCAGGATATTTCAGTAGGCGCTATCACGTCACTGAATTCTGCCCATCAGTTTTTGATATGTTGTCAAAGTCACTGCCAAGTACTTACCTGCAGAGCAATCTTTTAATTAACTTCTTTTTTCTGTAACTCCATCTGTACTAAAGTCAATGGTCTGTTAAATGAAGTTTAGCACGATCTCAATTTTCAGAATGCACCAGCATCCAAAGCCTGTGTCACTGCCCTACCTCACCAGCTGCTTATTTATTTTTAAGTAAATGACTGGCCACTGGTTTGTTAATGAACACATCAGAATCCTAATAAACCCCTCACATTTATACGATGATGCCATGTCTTCTGAATTTTTCAAATTGAACAGACAACAAAAATGGAAGATCTGTTCTAAGGCATGAGTAACTTTGGCAAAACTGGTAATTTATTAAAGCAAGAATACTTGACAAACATGACCTTTCATCCGTGAATGCTGTCTGAGTATTGCTATGCAATTTTTTTTTCCTGAATTAACTGATGTTTTTCAATACAAGTCAGAAACCGCATGTGAAAAGCCTACTAGCAGTTTATTTAAGTATCAAATTTGAGTGTTTGCTGGCACAAGACCTCATCGTTGTCTCTGTATGACTGGAGTGTTTTGAGGTTAAGTAAGGCTGAACCTCATTACCCTGGCCAGAAGCAGTAAAGAGCTGGACCCAATTCAACCATCAGGCACCCATGATTTGCCATCCTAAACAACAGAAAGTTATTGCAGTTCCTACGATTGCTTTTTTAAGTTATTATCTGTTTGACTTTTTTTTAGACTTATCTCTGTGGTATAAGGAGTTAAGACCTTTGTTTAGTTCATCTGTCCTCTCTTCTTCATTCTCCAACTGTTAAAAAAAGTATGAGATGTGAGAGGAGAAGGAGATGGAAAACAACACGCTTTTGAAACTAACTGAAAGCACCAAAGGTAGGGACAAACACATAATGTAAACCAGGCAAAAATCCTCTGCAAATACATAATAATATTTTCTGATACCTTAGAAAAAAATTGCTACTTTTTGTGAGCATCTCCTTTTTTCTTTTATTTTCAGAATAGAGAAAATAAATCTGATTCTAGGAAGGAGCTCTGCAATGAATGTGTATGAATACTCAGAAACCCCTTCCATAATGCAGAAACTTGGAAGGTCAGAGCCCATAGCCCCTCCTCCTGAAGTACCATTCATTGCTGTTCTATAATGCACATTTTTGTAACTCACAACTGGTAAATGTATTAGATTATTTTATAATCTTTTTAAAAGGGAGGGAAAATAAGTTCAAAGATTATCAAACATTATGAACAAACTAGTGTGACGTAGTGTTCCAGAAATTTTCTGACTTTACAGACAATGTTAAAAGCTGACCCGTTCCAGTGAGTGTTTCACTGCCTCAGGCAGCAATGCAAGTGGCACTGTTTCTCCCAGTTGTTTACTGGATCTGGTTACTGCCCTCAGTTTCTTCGCTGGAAGTCCCACTCCAGATAAATCATGACCTACTTAACTGATATAATTATAGGCAG
This sequence comes from Microhierax caerulescens, assembly GCA_035590215.1. Taxonomy (NCBI): domain Eukaryota; kingdom Metazoa; phylum Chordata; class Aves; order Falconiformes; family Falconidae; genus Microhierax; species Microhierax caerulescens. The sequence continues at coordinate 48,098,990 of JAVJGJ010000062.1, forward strand.
TGTATAGAAAGCTTATTCAAGAGGAATAAAGCACACAATTATTCCTACTGCTCTTTTTTAAATTCACTGTAACTCCATTAAACTCCTATTACTGACTATTGCAGAGTACAGAAGTAAGAAGGAACTGACTTTACTGTTGAGAAACAGCGTCCTTAGAGCCAGCAACTATTTAAACCTCAAATGACTATAAGCTCACAGCAGGTCCAGCGAACTTCAACGTGTAGCTATGTTTTAATTTCCTTAAACCACAGGACATAAGTCACAGTCCCAGTAGTGTCTGAAGTGAGATCTTCTGTGCTGATAATGATCCAAAGTTTTATACCCTGCAGTTTCCAAATACGTGGTATGCCACAGGAATTTCACAGAATCGAGATGATGATGCCCCTCTGCTGGTACAGGCTTAGTGCCTTCAAAGGCAGTAGTTTCGTTGTCATTTTGCCCTTAAATGAATGCACTCCCTTCTTTCTGAATAACAAGAATCTTGACCACCACTGGCCTCCAAAAACACTTCCCTTCCTCCTCCTACCTTTGTAATTTTTTCCCATTTCCCTTCACGTATCCAGCAATGATTCTAGTTGATCAAGACATGATGTGCCACCCGTTTAGATCTCCTACCCACTAAGCTTTACCCATGGTGATAAAAACTCTTCCCAAGGAGCACCCAAGCACTCTCCCCAGCCTGTCCCACACCACCCTGCACAACTACCTTACAGTCCCTAAAGAACATTCTCTGTTTGCACAGAGGACCCCAGGCAATTCTGCTACTCAGACTTCTCAGTCAGTATCTATATCTAGAAATTTATTTCAACATCATTATCGTAGTTCTAGTTATTACCTTAATGTTCCAGTTGAGCAACCAAGTCACAGCATAAATGGTTAACAGGCACAGGGTGAGGAAAAACAAGGAACTTCAGCAGCTTTTCCAGAAGTTCACAATCCTGCTTCAGCGGTCATGTCTATTCAAATGCCTTTCACTTATCTACAGCCTGCCCTGCCAACAATTAACAGTTAAGCAGCTAGCAAATGAATACTGAATTGAACTACAGCCATGAGAAGTAAAAAGGAAGCAGCAGCTGTTGAAGACCAGGCAAACGCAGAGACAGGTAAATCTGTGTTCTGATGGCTGCAAACAACACGGTGTTATGTACTCTTGAGCTCAGTCACTGACATCTCTGAATAACGCCACCACCTTTCTCAATCGTTATTCAGTGGAGAAAGAGAATTTTTTAAGTAAAGGATATTCAGCTGTTTGCAATTAATAAAAGCAGTTAATCCGTTCTCCCCTTCCACCCAAGCATCCTCTCACACTGCTCCCCTGGGGCCTGCAGCCAGCCCACACAGTCAGTAGCTAAAGCAAGTACGTGCCCTTTTTGCCATCTGACTGCATTGTTTTACAGTATCACTACTGCATTACGTTCTGGTCTGTAATAATTTTCGACCATTCTATGCTGGAAAAACTCTTAAGTACCTATTTTACAGAATAAATCCAGAAAAAAATTATGTCACATCTACTTCAAGATGTTTAAGGTGTTTCTGCTGTTCATTGTATTCTTCATATTCAGCAACAGATAATTACAATAAATCTGCCAGTTAGTTTCTTAACAAAAGCACCTGATGCCTTTAAGCCTCTCCAGCCCTTTCACTTTCCTGTATTGATTCTAATTTCCTTCCTTCATGCATTCATCCGATTGGAATGTAAGGGAGGAACAATTATTTGATTGATTTTGTTCATGCATAGAATAACAGATTATCTGAAAGGCAGCGATATGTGTAATTTGGAACTACATATAGTCTCTAAACCAGACTGTACTTAAAATTTGTATTGCTTGTTTTATGTTAAGAGATAAAACTATCTGCTAACGCTTGCCGGAGGAGCTGTGAATTTTACATGTCTTATCCTTACAGGATTTCCACAATGCTTCAGCAGCAGATGATACCAATACATTTTAAAAACAAGACAGACAATTTATACGGCCATTGTTACCTGTAAACTTACCGGCTTTTATGTCCTGGTTGAATCGACAGTACTTTGAGTGCTCAAGCAAGGGCAGACATTGCTCAATAGGTGTCCAGACGTAGGTCTCTGGACACAACAAGTCAGAAGGCCTGTACTGACCCTGGAAAGGAGAAAAGGAAAAAAAAAAAAAAAAAAAAAAAAAGAGAATTATCGTATCAGTTGCATAAGAATACCCTGGCTACAACTTTCCAGATTTTTCTATGAACAAGGAATAGTTTTAATCTAATCAGCACCAAATGAGTCAGGAACAGCTTCACTGCAATTGCAGGGTTACTTCTTTAGCAATTGCAGCACCACCTCAGAAATACAAACTTAACCTTGGCACTTGAAGAAAATGTAAAATTAACATCGCACATTTTTATGATATCCACAATGAACTACAAAAGTTTTGGCTTTGCTTACTGAAACTCTGTATTTAAGTTATCCTCTAGAGTTCTGCTGAGCTGGTGCTGACACTAAAAAACTCAGCACCTCCAAAAGCAGCTCATCTTGAGTGTTGGTAGTTCTAGCAAATAATGGAGACAGAAAAAAATGATCTAATAGAAAAAAAAAACCACTTAGCTGTATGTTAATAAAAATAGCAGGATGCCATTTTTATTGCATTAGTGACTGAGCATTTCCTACTTAAATAGCAACATTTTCTTTTTAATTCATGGAGTTTTTCCTGGAATAGCTTACAGGTAACGATTAGTGAAATTCTACCATTTTTTGTTGATTTATTAAAAAGATATCCTTTGCAGACATTCCCAGAAACTAAACAGCCATAATTATTTTCCCTTCAGTGACACAGAAAATCACCACCTCAGCAATAATAACCTCCTCTAATCAGTTCTTCTTTGATTCAAAGTCAGATTTTTCATCGGCCTATAGCGTCAGTCAAAAGTCTGTCTTTGAGCCATTACTCATTTAGCCTATACCCTCTCAACACTCAAAGCCATATGGTGGCAATGTCAAATTAATTTTTAAACTGGAAATTCATTACACCTATCAGTTTGAAAAACAGACATACAGTAAATGGAATGAAAAATTTTAAGGATCTCAATTATACAGGTCTCAAAGCAACAGCTGAAAGACTGGGCATTACAAGAAGTCACACTGCAGTTGATGCAATTAAGAGTTCTTCATGTAAATTACTTTAAATAGGTAAAGAAGATGATCATCTTGATATAAAATTTATTTTTTTTCCAACGTCTCCTATGAAAAAAGGCCTTGAAAAAAGTGGGTTTGAACGAGACTGACCAATGTTTGGGGAGGGGCACAGATAATTCCTGCGACTACAGCTGGGTGATAAAGATGCAATTCAGAATAGCCCCATTCAAAGTTCTGCTGTCCTTGTAAACACACCCTTCTGTGGCATCACCCAGTTTCGGAGAATCAGAAGAACCATTTTTTGAATGTTTGCAAAGATTCACAATTCTTTTCATTCTCCGAGTCTTCACAAAATTTACAGCAGAACTGACTTGGTTTATTACGTATTTCCCACCAACTGTAAATTGAGTAAGAAATACAGAAATTCTCTCTGATAAAAAACAAAGTCGTAACTGTCCACAGGAAAGAAAAACAACCGACCAAGCTTCATGCTGAACCTTGTCACATACCTGACTTATCGTTCTGAAGTCACTCTATACAGACTGATTTTCTCATTTGAAAAACATTCAGGAATGACTTGTAACTACCTTTGTTGGGTTTGGAGCCTTTTTTTTTTTTAATTAAATGCAAATTTTTGTATTAAATTAAAACAATATTCCTCCAATTCCATGCAGAAGCTTAAACCTCAAGGCCTTGGAAAATCCTCTAAACCCAGAGAATGGAAATGACATTATTTAATAAACCACTTTGAAATCTTACGCTAACTAAACAGAAATAGTTGAAAGGTATGTGAAGGTAATACTTAACACTTTTAGTCACCATTATTCAGATGAAACAATTTAAGGACTTGAGGAAAAAGGTATGCCTTTTCAGACACATTTAAGAAAAAATGGAACATGATTACTTGTTGATTTAAAGACATTTTCTCAACCAGCCAAGAAGGCAGAAATAGCCAAGTTACCGTATTTCAGAGCTGTCGCTTAAGCACAGAAAATATAAGGTGGCAATTTCGTCTTTCCTAGTGGCATGGGTATACTCTTGGCCATAAGTAAAGATTACTCAGCCACTCACAGTTTTCTTAGAAGATGCTACCCCTACATGTTGAAATTTATCACTTTTGTGAATCCCACCCATGAAAACCGTATCATTATGCAGCTGTATTCTGAATTTCCCAATTACTTCTATAATGTCATATTCTGTCATAAAATGGGACGTATAAAATGAACTGAATCGCAGTACCACTAGGTTGGTTATAATAAAAAAAGTACTGCTTTAGTACTGAGCAAAACAACAGGAAAAACTGATTATCCAATCCATCACTGTAAACTCAGTATTTATTTTGGGTGTCAACATACCCTACTTAGGAGAGAAAAAGGAAAAAACAGTTCTGAGGTGACTTCCTTTAGATGTTTTCTTCCCCCAAAATTTAGAATCCTGTTAATAAACTTCCCTGAAGGTGTGTGAGGCAGAGGGGTGATGACACATCACTGAGCAGTGACACAGTGTGATTACAGGTATAAATTAACCGAGCCGCTGACGCTCTTCAATATCTTCCCTTGCTAAAAGTATTTCCAAACATACTAGAAGTAAGAGATTTCTCCCGTAAAGGCGCGTTATTTACACTGCTGGTTAAACCCACAGCCCATGCCTCATTCCGCGGAGGATGTGGGAACACAGAGACACCCCAAAGTGAGTTTCCCAGTGAACAGCACTGACGCCCTGTCTACACTGGTAGAATTTAAAAGGGAATCCACAGAACTTGTTAAATGAAACACACCTATTTCTAAAGGCTTTTCCTTTTCTTCCCCCTCCTCTAAGCACGTACTCTCAATTTACTTTCTTAAAAACATATACAACCTCAATATGAAAATATACAACTATGAATCCACCTCGCTCCCCCCGCCCCTCATTCCTGGACTGTGAAAAAATCCGAACCAGAGAGCCCAGCCAGATTCTGCCTCATGTACAGGAGCATCTCTACCTCAAGAGAAATGTTTGGATCTCAATATTCACTCTAAAATATTACATCATCTAAACAAATTGCCTCTAAGCATACTATTTGTATTCCTTCTTATTCTTAATATTGCAATTGCATTATGCACCCAACATAAATCCAAACTAGAAAGGAGATCTGAACGGAACTGCTGCAGAGCTATTTATCACAGAAGAAATTAATCAGATTTGCAAAACTGTTTTAAAAGTCATTTCTTTTTGGCTTCAGATTAAATTAGCATACGCTTCAGAAGTAATCTTGTCTATGGTAAAATTCCACAACTGAAAACATTTTGCTTTCTTTTATCTGATAATATAAAAGCTCTTACGCAGTAGCACTGGTTTTGCCATCCAGACCATCTTGGGAATACTTAACTACAAGACTTTCAACAAGAAGTATCATCTTACAGACCATCCCTAAGCACTTGTCTTATGTTTCAGCTTCTTAAACCCAACACCACCTGCTGATGAAATGCACCCTGTCAATATACAACAACTGCACATATTTCTGCCTGTGCATCTACGTTTCGTTGAGAAATATCCAGTAAGACATAAAATAGGCTATTCTGAAATGGGTTTGGAAATAAAAAAAAGATCCACTTGCCTAAAATGACATTATTTTAGATGCTGTTTAAAATTTTCATGGACATCCAGAAACACCTTTCTCAAGACAAAATACTAACACGTTTTGAGCTGCTAAAACATAACAGCCACTGCGGATTGTACCAGATAGCCATACTGATTTTTGTCACATCTCCCATATCTGACAGCATCAGCAGCAAACACAGTGAAGGCTAAAAGAACAGTATGAGCAAGCGTTACTCTGCCAATACTCTCTTGACCTCCAACAGTTTGCAACAGATCCTTCCACAACCAGGTAACAGGTAACTTCAGTTATAATGCATTTTGCCATTTGATAGTCTTAAACAACTGCACTGATTTACTTCAATCTGCAAACCGTAGCTCATTCCTGTCTCTACTACAGAAATGCAGTGAACAATCATTGCCTCATTACCGTGCCACTCATGACTTAACAAACAAATATGGTACCTCCATCAGACTGAAGGGACCTAAATTGTTACTGCGTCCTCCTACATAAGGTATTCTAGACCTTTAACCATCCCAGTCAATCCCAGTTTTGCTTTGCCTCCTTTAAAACAGGAGGAAAGGGCCACAGGGGGAAACCATCCAAACTGCATCATTCAAGGAGCAGGACAGTAAAAGGTACAATAAAGATATAAAGAAGACCAAAATAAAAAATTGCATCTTTATAAATATTTGACTAATACATCAAATGGCTTGATTAAAAAGCAATACTGAAAATTAGCAGAGCTAAGAAATTCCCGAGTACATGGTTACTTCTACCAAGTCAATTCATTGCAATATAAAGGTGACTATTTAATAAAAAATACCTCCAAGACATTTTATTTTCACTAATGTTTGGGGCATTTTTCCTCCTATATAATATAAAAGAAAGAGCTTTTAAGGTGCTTTCCCTTATGCTATTAGACATGCTGCATTTTAATTGGAAGCTTCTGGAAATAAATCTTACAGTGAGCCTGCCAAGCCTAAATTAATACTTCACACCATGAATTTTTTTGTATTAGTTTCCAAATAAGATTTGACCAGAACTTCACTGAACTTTTGTTCCACAGGAAGGGCAAAGGTTTTAATGAGACTTTAGTCTGGAGATTACTTTTTAAATATTTTGTAAAATCTGAGGGATTTGGTAAGCACTTGAGATGAAAAACACCAGCAGAGTTTGTTTTTGTAGTCTAAGTAAAATTTAAAAGGTAAAACTACCAAGAAAGAGAATAGTCTCAAAAACAAAGAAGGTCAAGAACCAGTAGCACTGAAAAAACAAAATAGGAAGGTTAAACACACATTTATTTCTTTTATCAGGTATCGTTTACATCTGTATTCTATTTTTTCACAATAAACCCATTGATCTTTTATTAAAAGTGAATTAAGACTGCCTTCATCTCCACGTCCAGCCAGCTGCTTTAAAAGAAGCTCTCTGGCTGCGTAAACAAAGTAACCCCAAATTATCAACAGCCACCCATATCAACAGCAAGGCAGTGCCACCCGAGAAAGAGCGCGCCGGACCACGGGTTTATTAAATTCAGTCTTTGCACTGAAAGACAATCCCCCTGGAATGCCATCGGCCAACTACAGCAGACCCTTGCTCCCTGTTTCATTACATAAACAGAAATAGACCCTACGGATCCTCAGAGAGTCCTTCGCACGTCACCCGAACCTCGAACGTCCTTCGAACGTCACTGTGTTTTCACAGAGGGAGGCTGGGCTGTGCCCGGCGGCACCCGCGGGGACAAAGAGCCCAACATCGGAATCCGCTTCTCCTTCCAAGTGTCTGCAGCCACCCACATGGGATCCTTCTGCAGAAGGCCTGAGAGACTTAGCAAAAAACAAAAAAATCCCACCCCAAAACAACCCGTGCAAATCCACTCCCACCTCATAGTTCTCCTTTTTTTTTTAAAAAAAAAAAAATCTCTTTAAGCAAACAACCCACTCCCCTTCAAGAGTAATAGATATGGAATAAAGCTTTATTTATCAATGCAAGATGGCTGGTGACCTCAGCTTTATCATCAAGAAGCATTCAGCATACCAGAAGGTATACACCACAGAGGGGTTAGATCAGCCAACATATACGTTGCAGGTAACTCAATGAGTAAGTAACAACAGGCTGTATTTAACCGTGAGGTTCACATTGCACGTGCAAACAGGCTGCCTGCTACTCCACTGCCAGTATCAAACAAGCAGACTTTATCCGAACTCCAAATTAATTATGCGATCAACTGTTTTAGGACCCCAGAGCTGCATTCTTGAGAGCTCAGCCACCTTTTGGTTTTATTAAAGACTAATGCATTGTAATCCTTAAAAGATGTCAGGAATAATAACAAAAAAATTCATTTTGTAGCTCACAGAACTCAAAACTACTTTAGGGAAGTATATGAAGTGCTAGTCCTTCCTCTTCAAAAAGCTGTGCAGATTTCCATTCTTTTAGTTACATTATCACAGGCACAAAACACGTGTAATGGGAATTTTACAGGCCAGCCAGGGAGCTGTAACATGCTTCCCAGCACATCTCAAACACAACAACTTAGAGCACGTGCCCACCTTCTCCTATAGTGTTTGTTTCCCCTAAGTGAAATGTAAACATCATTTGGAGTTGTATTTTGAACAGAAGTACACCAACACTCATTTCGGTCAGTTAATTTGTTACAACGTGCCTTTTTGGCTATTTTCTTTTTAAACGTGCTCCAACAATCTTTACACTGACCAAAGCAATGGTATAATTTGCCAGTTTTCATCTCTCCCCATTATTTCCCCATTCGATATAAAGTATTAACAGAAATAACTCATGATAAACTGTTTCTCATGAGAAAATAGTTATGGCACTTATTTCCTACATGGCTTACAACTAGTAGGGAACAAACAGTTTCCTACAACTATTGACTACATCTTCAGACTTAGCTGTTCTTCGCTCAATATAAACAGGTTTTAGTTTCTGAAAGTTTTCATAGTGTCCCTCAGGTAAATAAAAATCTTTGTAAGTGTAGAACAGTTTAAGTAATGAGTAAAAGACAAAAAGGAAGACAGCCAAGATTCACGCTCAGTATCCTACAACTATCATGCCTTTATGTGGCCATTAACTGTACACATGCTCTTAACCCATCACCAAAGTGGAATTTATCTTAAATTTCACTCAGATTCAAGGTAAATCTCAGCACTTTATTTTCTGATTGTGGTCTGCACAGAAGCATTCAAAAAGAAATACACACACACACCCAAATACTATCACAAAATATTATCATTTCTTTGCTTTCCCAAGAATGCTATACCTAGGAATCTCCTGAATTGTTTGGATTCTGCTATCTTCGTAACTCATTGTACACTCTAAATAGCTGCTTTCACCTTGTCCTCTTTCATAAATATTACCTGAAATAGTTACCACTTTCTAGCTTGCTTTTGATACTGGAAAACAGCCAACAGGTATCTGGAAAGGTTCATGGACCGCTACAGAAAAAATTGCTTTCCACTGAGGAAAAAGGGGGAAATTTGGGGACAGGGTGGGGTTTTTTCCCCATTTTCCTTTTAGTCTCTAATTGTGTCTGGCTTTTCCTGCTTTATATGCCAATATTACCTTTCTCTCCACTCACTGAGTACCACACGCTACGGGAGGCTGTGGATGTTCACTTCGCAAGGTCCAAGCTATGAAGTGCTGCATATCAACATACAGACGTGCCCTCAGCAAGATCCAAGGAGCCAACAAAGCGCTGCTTGAGATAACGTCTATCCCTGACCGTACTCAAACAGATCCTGTCATCCCCTCAAACACCACCATATTAATCAATGAGATAACTTTTAAAGCTGAAATCAGAATTAACAGTAATTAGCATGCTCAAGAGACTTTGGCTTCGCCATGGGAGGGGGGGGCTGCTGCAGCAGAGATGTGACAGCAGGCATTTATCACCTCGGGTTTATCAGCTTGGGATGCAACTGCCCAGAGCTAAAGATAACGCATGGCTCCAGGCATACCCTGCCAACCACTTCGAAGCATTGCTCTCTCCTCCAAAACTCCTTGCCAAGAGTTTGTTCTTTTTTAATTACAAAGACCATTAAGTGAGAGTTTTTAATTGCTTGTTCTAAGCAACTACAGCCACTCTATCTGAAGTCGCTATATTAAAGCCACTATATTGGGAATAAAGCTTGTGATAAGGCTTGCACAAAAGAGGGAAAAAATCTGTATGTTCAGGAATTACAGCATAAAAACTATACTTCTAACATCTCTTTGGTGACTAGACAGACAAACACATATTTAAATGAATACTTATGAAAAGATATTTTAAAGATAACTTTTGCAGATGGGGCAGTTGTCAGTCTTTTATGTTCATATTCTTTGCATTTTAAAATTTGCTCAAACCAATGGGTGTCTAGCATGCAGTAAAATTACTGAACTTGGACACAAACCATTAAATATCTGTGGCTATTCCCACCCCACATCTGTTCTCACTCATTTTTTTTCCTGAGTAAGAAAGATGGATAGATACATACAAGTTCTACATTTGCCTTTCTTAGGTTTCAGCAAGCTTAATCTCAACAGTGAGCACTACGAGACTGAATTTGCCATGTCTAGGGTGTTTTACACCATAGAGACAACAGTACAAAACATTACAAAAAGGTCCCTTCAAGACCAATGAAGTACATTAGTTACCCTATGACAGCTATCGTACCCCAGTTTCAGGCTTTTGATGACAGAAACAGCAAGTTTATGGATTCTGAATTGCCCTAAATTGGCTGACTGTTTATCCAAAGCTGAAATAATATTATCCAAATGACAGACAAGTATGAAGACAACTCCTGAAACTGAGAAACAAAGAGAAATATTACAAGTATGTCGCTACTCAAAAAAGCTTACGTAAAATTAGAGTCACTTTTTAATCATGTTTTGTAACTACTTTTACATCAACAAACTGCTGCTGTATCTGTTTTGCCTTTTTGTATTTCACAAGGTTCCCTTCTTTTTTAATTATAATTTCTTTTTTATTTCTATTTGCTAATTGTGCTGTACACAATGGCATTTTATTAAAACAGCCTATTGAAACAAAGCCTAGCTTTCAATGTTCCTATATTTGTTTGACATACAAAAATAAGAGATGCTGATATGGGGTGGCACTTAGAGGAAAACCCTATGTATGCTCCTGGCTGGAATTCCATAGATGGCCACCGAGAATATTAAAACACTGCATAGCTTCAAATCTTGCCATTTTATCTCTCTCATCTACTAATATTTACTATCAGCGATACTACACTGGCACAATAGTGACATACAACACAAAGCTGAAATTCCAAAGAATGTTTCTAATTAAAGGTGTATTTGGACACGTTTGGAACCAAGATACCCTGTGAATTCAAAACAGCCGTACGTTCAAAAATTTTATAGGAAAAAACATGGTTTTGTGATTTTTAAATAAAAGATATATATAAAAGCAGTTAACATTTACTGGAAATTGCCATTAAAAATCCAGTTGGGAGCAAGCTAATTAAAGATGGTGCCACACGTGTACTTCTGAGGCTGAAAGCTAGTACTCATTTTGACCATATAGAAGCTACCCAAAAATTCTAAATAAAGTCGCACAGTTTGAGAAAGCTTGAGTGGAAAACAATAAGAAAGAAGAGTTAAGCTTGTACATTTGATGAACATTAGCTTCTCTGAATTTTAGCCAATTTTTTCAACAACTTAAAAAATATTAAGTGTATTACAGGAAAAAATGTAATACGCGTTGCCTTTTTACTTCAAAAAACAAAGGTCTTGGGGAATAAAAATCATATGATTACTGAAATGGAACTTGTTTACTTTAAATCTGCAGCAGAAACTCTTAAGGAGACCCTAGCATTACACTTGGAAAGAGAGATTTTAAAAAGCTATGACAAAAAGCTAAAACCCAAGTAGGGGCCTCAAGAGGAATGCTTCATTAGAGACACACCAACTATGTTGACTTAGCTCTATCTCAAAGGAGTTTATTTTGGCAGCTGTGAGAAGCAAAGGAAGAAAAGAAGAAAAAAAAAAAAAAAAAAAAAGTGTTTTAATCATGTGGATCCCGTATCTTTCTCTTGAAGAGTTGCTATAAACTGACAATATTTTTTAGTTCATAAAATTACATGTACAAAATTAAGTATTAACTTTCTTATACTTAACAGGAAGTGAAACAATCCTAGGAAAGATACGCACAACTTCATATGTCATACTCACGCTTTACCCTTACGTACACAAACTTGTCACATTGATATCAAATAGCTTTAAACATTCCTTACTGCCTCGCTAGCTGGAGTCTTACCTAAAAGAACAGCATTCATCTAAGCAGCTTACAGACAGACTCCACAGGAAAGCTAAATTAACGCCCTGTCAAACAGGCTTCTACTGTCTAGTTATCAAAGTAAAAACACTGCAGACCGTGTTTATTTAATAGCAAAAAAAAAAAAACAAACCACAAAAAACCCACACATCTAAACACAAAATTAAATTGATAGAATTTAAATGAAAATAAACACATTTTAATATATTTTTCCATACAACTGCACAAGGAACCAGAAAATTCACATTCACCAGAACTAAACCACCAGCACAACAGAAATGGTTGTGAGGGCAGTGTGCATAATTTTATATTTTTAAAAAACACTGACCCTGATTATGATGTACTAAAACGTAAACTGATGCAAGTTAACTTTTAATCCTTTGTGATGATTAAAAGAAAATGGGGACTAAACCTACTAGCCTTACTCATATGACTCACTTCAGCTCAAATCTGGTTCTTCTCATCTTTTAAAGCCGTAATTCTGAAGAATGACACAAGAGAAAAGCAGGTATATTCTACAGCAAGATATGGTACTTACAAGTTTCTATAAATTCTCCAATTTACCCTTTTTATGTACGCGTAACACGTGCGTTGCTCTTGCAGCTTAACCCAGCTGCAGATCCTTAGCTCCTGGACAAACCTGTTCACTACTGGGCTCTACCAGGGCACACAGAAACCTGTGTTTCTTCCTGTCCAGGAATTTCTCTGCATTTGTAATGCTTTTGCCAATTATTTGCCTGTAAGATCTATCTTCAAATCAAACTCCCCATTACAGCCGTTGCGTTCTGTGGTTACCTCCAAGACCTTGTGCCATTCTCCCCAGCAAGCACCAGTGATCATCAGCATCCAAGATTTTCCCATCTTTCCTAGTGTCTCTCCAACAACTCTCCAAAAAACAAAAAAGGGTTTTTCTTGGAGCCCCAAACTTTCCCTTCTCCCAGCTCCAAGACTGAACCCTTCATCCCACTCAACCCCCACGAGCCCAAGCCACTCAGAGCGCAGCCTTGCTGCTCAGCGCCCCTTCTTCTGCTCAGCATTACACATCACGTCCACCTCTGCATCACCGCCTGCACCCATCACGCCACCACTGGGAATAGTACCTCTGCACTAGACTTGCCCAAACTCCCGCTTCTGCCTTTAACAGGGTTTCCAAAAACTCAGCCAGAAACACACAGAACTTGCCAAAAATCTATCCAGACAAGACTGCAAGGACAAGAAAGTAAGTCTGGGCTGATGGTAGCCTTACACTGAAAAAATAACTTCATGCTTCATTTTCATGACCAGCTACTGACTCAGTCTTTGGAATATTTGAAGACATAGTGATAGACTAATTGACAGCTTCTCCAATTGTGAAGTGCTGATATTCGCAAGTTGAAATACACTCCTCATTAAGAACTCAGTTGCGAGATGTTGGCTTTAGATTAAGATATGCTATGTGGGATTTTCAAAAGCATTTATGGTGTTTATGCAATTAAATCACGTTGAAAAATAACGACACTTTAAAAACTGCCATTCCAGCTTTTTTAATTTCTATTTGCTTTCACACATCTAAGACTAAGACATACTATTCTCAACCTGTATTTCAGAACAGTACAAGATTTTTAACTTTAAGGCTTTCTATCAACATATGGTATGACATGTTTTTTCATGTCCAACAATAAAAAACCTAGTAAAAGCCAAATAATTTACTTTTAGCCAGTCACCACTGCAATGTACACAACCCAGTACTGAAGAAATAACTTCAGCAACAGTGGCACATACACACAACTGGGTATTAACAGTAATCTTAGGATAGCAGAAAAGAGTAATGTTGTAGGACAGAGCAGAGGAAACAGCACAGGAAAGCTTATTGGCAAAAAAACTTCATTTCTGCTGGATCCTGACTAAAAAATACCGTGAAATTCAAGCTAAGACATCCTTTACACACACAAAAATATGTTATTCAGACTACAAATCCAAAGGAGAAAAGGCAGTGACACTTCTCTGCGTTCAGGTGTCTACAGTTTATATTGTCAGGATAGAGTAACACACCTCTGCCAAAAAATCTGAACCTACTCATCTCCCTTACATCTGCAGATTGAAAAAGGGAATAAATACAAAGGCTCGTTTTACCACAGTATTCCAAGCATGTGTTAAAAATTAAACCTTAACAGCAAGTAAACCAACAGCACAGCTATCAGTACAAAGTATCATCAAGTATAATATAAAAATTCTGGACCATCAAAAGCAGCACACTCTGAAAGAAGTTTCTTCTATGGTCCCTAAATATGTTTATTTCCATAGGAAATTTTCATTCATGAATAAGCATTCTAATTTTAGGTTCATTTTGTTTGTCAAGTGTTTGTTAAACAAGCTTGCTTTGTTTGCTGGGAGAGGAGAATGTGTACACAAAGCCTCTCTGTGCTCTCCGAGGAGTCCTCTCTCAGCAGGAGACCATTGCACTCCACCTTGGGACCACCTCCGCATGCGGAGCTCACAAAGCACACGTCAGAACTGGAGCCAGTAGGGATCTCACTGCAACGGTCTCAAAATGAGACCAAAAGTCTGTATGGCAAAAACGTGGAAGTTTTGTCACAGTAGAGGAGATGGTATGTGGTCTCCAAAACTGGAAATGTGTAATGCAAAGCAGCCGGGCAGGATGCCTCCCCTGCCATGCGCACAAGCATCTGCTGTAAGAGCCAAAAAACCCAGCGCTGCAGAAAGCAGCATCTGAACTGCCACCACAGCCCATACCAGCGTCCGTTCATCTTCTCCACCATAACACATGAAGCTGAAAACCAGGCTGTAGCTGCACCAATCGCCAGAAGAAATCCTCAACCCAGAGTTTCTGGGCTTCCATGCATTTGCATCCCTCTGGGACCTTGCTACATATAAGAAAGTAGGGAAAGAACCCAAATACAGGAACACTAAACAAATGTAGGAAAAAGACATAGCAAATATGGCGGGGGAGATGTACTGAGTTTTCAAGCTATTTACAAGGAATAACAACTGCCTGAGGACATGATACAGTAAAAATAACTGCATCCTTTCAACATGTCTTTTTTGACATTGGCTTGTTTTCAAAGTCCTTCTCATGTTAATGAATTCTGTCTCCTTACAATAACTTTAATATTTTGTTTATAATTACTGGAATCCTTGTCAAGGCCATTTTTACTACACAAAAAACCACAAAATTAAATTATAGTAGCAAATTCTGTAGCAGTAATTCTGCATGCAGCTTTTGTGTCTATTAGCAATGTAAATACACACGTGCATGCTTGTGGCTCTGTAAAACTGACCAACACTATTCTCATAGTTGGTTAGAACAGATTCACTATTATGCTTTCATCTGAATTACTACCGTTAAAAGGTACACTTGCATGTTTAGGAAAACATACTGTTTAACATTATGTATCCCCAAAGCCTTTGAGCTGAAACATCAACACTCCAGTTTTCTCTTCATGCCAGATGTTTGGAAACTATTTTCTTTATAATCGCCTTCACAGAAGAACACAAGTCTGAAGGCAAATGGGATGGAAAAATTAACAGTATACCATACACTACATTAGGTCTAGATCATACCAAAACCTGGTAATTCAGGAGTATATTAAACATACATCCAAATACAGGATTAGGGAAGTACTAAAATTAGAACTGCACTTAGAAAAATCAAGCACTTTGTTGACATTCTAGCAGATTATAACCCTTTCTTTGCAGAGTTATAAATAATTAAAAATTCCCCTGGCAATCACCTTGCTTTATTTTAAAATCAGCAAAGCTCCACATGGTATTCACATGCACATGTATCTTGAAACATGAAAGCAGTTTCATGCATTTCAATGCATTTGTAACACATTTCTAAAACAGAGAGCAAAGTATAATAAATACTCGTGTGCTTAGCATCATATGCCAATAAATATTGACGCAATAGTTTAAGCCAGACCTACACATCTAAAGGACAGTGGCCAAAAGGGTTTTTAAACTCTTCTGCCTCCTGCTCAGCCTTGGTGGCACCTGAAGCCGTTCCAGCACACAGCAGCACACAGCAGGCACTGGGAGGCTGTGGTGCTGGCAGGGCTTGACAGAAGCGTGGTACATGCCAGCTCTACGACCACCCCTTGCAGAAGGTCTCCAGCTGCTCCTTTACGGATGTGTTCTGTTGTGTTGCACAGTCCAAGCAACCGAACACAGCCAGGAGCCAAAGATCTGGCTGCAAACCCAGAAAGAGTTCATAAATCTGAGGGAAGGAACAATTCTCTGCAGTTTTAGGAGACTCCCAGGAGAAGGGTCACACTCGTTTGTTGCTGCTCTAAGGACGTGCAGCCACCGTAGGGGCAAGGCGATTATATGCAGGATTTAGCTGAACTCGGGATTTTAGCCACTTTTGTGGCAGTTTGCAACTTTTCCAACTTAGTAAGTATTGGCTTGAGGAGTATTAGCACCTTTTTTTCTTGGATCATCACACTAACATCTTCCCACATCACAAGTAAAGAAGGTAAATGTGTATCACTGAAAACTCCATCAGAAAGTGGGGCTGTCATTACAGGCATCTGAGGGCTAACAGTTCAGTCACCAACGCCATCAAGACAACATTTAACATACAGTTTCTTTACCATCCCCCACTGACAAAGAATCACTTTGTGTTTATAAATCCATTAAACCACCATCAGCAACAAGCAGCAAAACAGATATAGTTCTGAGAAAGAAACTGTTTTATCTTCTCAAACAAAGCTTCAGTCAGGGCTTACAAACTGAGCTCTGTTAGAAGCACACAATGATTTCCGAGGAACAGATAAAATACCACCTTGCAGCACTTGAGGCTGCGCAGGTACTGCCCTTTGGATCCTTTCTCAATGCCACACCTAATTTAGCAGGAATTGTGGTGGAGCAGCCCCAAAGCTTCTCCAGACGGATACCTTCCCACCTGATCGTCCTGCACGGCATCCACAAACTGACCAAACTGAGAAGCAGCAGGGGCAGAACTCAGGACAGGCTCTCTGGCTCCCAGCCAGTACTACAGCATTTTACTCTGTGTCCTTCATTGCCACTGTATGACATAAATGGAGGATGCAAAGAGGAGCAAGCCCCCCCCCCAAATATACTGTAACATGTATCCACTTTCCTCCCCTTCCCCCTGAATGGAAGATAATTAAAAACAATTAATAGCAAGCCACTCAATGCCAAAGGGTAAAGACTGAAATGGAAAGAATGTAAAAAAAAAAAAAAACCAAAACAAAAAACCCACATAAAATAAAACATGGATCAACCCTACTGACCATGTTAGCACTAAGTAGCCCTTCAGAACACTATCCTTAATATCTTAAAAAAAAAAATAAATAAAATCAATAGATCTGGGGAACAAAAAGCTCATCTTGTCTTCTGTCCATTCAAGAAACAACAGCGCAGTTGTGTTGGGGTGAACAGAGAATTGGGTTCCTGTGTACTTGTGCTCCACAAACCCATTCTTCTTCAATTAGTTGACAAAGGGGTCATTTTCATACAACTCCCCCCCCCTTTTTTTTTTTCTCTCATTCTATCTCGGTGTTATTTGTGAAACCTTTTTTATTCCAAACAAGAAAGGGGAAGGAAGTAAACAGTATAATATTCTATTAAAAAAACATGATCTACTCCCTTGAAACCTTCTTAGTAGAGAATCCTGAAATTATGCCACACATCTAACACAGCACTTAACAGTTTCTTAACACTACTCTTAACAGTTTTGGTCATTCCTTTTAGAACAGGTCAGTTATTCAGTTGAAAACAACTAAACAAAATAGGTTTTGGCAGTAGTTAACTCTCACATGATAAATGGAAACCTCAGAGCAATGTCTGGAAACAGCAAGGGGGGTTTTGTGGTTTGGTTTTTTTTTCGTTTTGCACTCAAAAGACAACAGTTCGCCAAGCTTCCAGGTCTTGCTAGGCCTCCCCAAGAAGGTAACCTTTGAAAGCCTCTGGGAAATGATTTTATTAGATTAAAAGAAAAGCTCTAAAGAAGCTGTAACAAAAATATTTCACTTCTCCATTGAGCCTTCTGCTTGGGGCCCTGCTCTGTGCAATGTCTCAGAGCTCCAGTGCCCTCACAATAGTCTCCACAAAAACACAGCACCATCCAACAGCCTGCCAGGCTCCACAAACTTTGGCTACGGCCAATAATACCAATTAAAGTGAGCAAAGATTTGTTTTTAAATTACTTGCATCTGAATAATGTTGACAGTTACCCACAGAAGGTAAACTCCTCCCCTACCAGTGATACACTGGCAGTGTGAAAACAATTAATTACCATCATCTGCAATCCAGAGCTAACACATCTTTGCTCTGGGTTTTGTTTATTCTTCATTTACTGTTACTTTATCCGAGCTGCCGCTTCCAGCATTTACTATAATAGTATAAATAATAATTTACTATAATAAGGAAGATAAAACTCATCAGAAGATCTCTATAGGCACTGTAAGGAACAACCATAAAACCCTCTATGTTTTGTCACCTCATTTAATGCAATGTTCTCTCCTCCGAGAAAAATGCCACTTTTAACAGAGGTTTAGCTGCACCAGAATGAACAGCAAAGAGATTCAAGAGCATACATACACGTGTGCTTTCATAGTTACTTAGTCACAAACCTTGACACTAAAAATAACTCAGCCCACATCCCAATTTAGCCTATTTTGAGAACTTTGTAGTCATATAATTCCCATTTTTTATCCTTTCCACCCCTTCTCCTTGCCTCCAGAGCCTACTGTCTTCTTTAGTACAATGAAGGCAATAACTCATGTTATATATACAGAGGGGAGAAGCTCACCTCAGCATCTGAGGGCCCTAGACAGAAGGGCTGATTTTAGACATCGTTCTCTAGGACAGAAATGCATCAGTTGATAAAAATCCACTAGACTATATAAGGATGTTGAATGAAAAAAACATAAATACATAACAAGGGGGTTTATGTGCATGGTAGGTAGGACAAAACGTAATATTCTTGAGGAAGAAAAGTTCAGGTTTTCTGAAAGTTAAGAAAAGAAATTTCAATGGGAAGACTAATAAAGCAGAAGAATATGTAAGTATATAACCTCCAGCCCATGGAGATAAGCTTGTCAAGAGAAGCCTTTGGCACACCTATGTCCAACGGGTCTTAAAAGTTAACACAAATACAGCTGAAACTCACACTGGAGTAAGGGGCTGGACTACACAACCCCTCATGGCCCTTGACAAGCCTGCTTTTCTATGATTCCACTTTTCCCTCCTGGCTCCAAATCATTCCTCTCTATAGGAATCTGGGACTCTCGTTCCTGTTCAAACACTGATATTGAACTTTCTGCAAACTAGGCTTGTTAGAAGCATTGTGTTTAATATTAGGACTGAGAATAAATAACAGAACCTCATTAATATCCTTTTACTTGGAGACTGAGTAGAGTCAGCAGCTAAACAAACTCAGACAAAGAAAATCATAATTCAAAATAATGAATTGTCTTCTTGATTGAATGTAACACTTCAGAGAAGTGTACTGTGATACCTCTGTAAAATTAATGAGGTCTTAGCAAAACCAGACCTCATTAAAGTATCCACCATTAAATCTTTCTTGGAAAACTGGAGAAAAAACATCTCTTGTGTAGATTAACTGACTTGTCAGCCAACTCCTACTGTAAAGACCACAAGGTGAAATACGGTAGAGCCAGGAAAAGCAGGAGTTCCTGGCTTTCAGACCAAATAAATTCCACTTGACAATATTGCCTAATTAGAACTAATATAATCAGCAAAATAGCAAAAATAAGAAAGAATACAGTAAGAGCAATTGGATTTGAAGTTAAATGAGAGATCTGATACTCCAAGTGTTGCCAGATTCAATAAATGTGGTGCATAAACAAAACTAACCAGTGTTGCAATGCCTTACACTCCAGCGACAGATTTAAAGGGCTGATTTTTCTCCAGGACACAAGAATTTTGATATTTTGCCCAATGTTTGAAAACTGGCACGGCTATGAACAACCCTTCACAGAGGCTATGTTAGGAAAAGCAAAGAGCATTATCTTCATCAGTGTGCTTTAACGTTCTGCACCATGGCATTGCAAGATGTCCATCTCTGCCCATTCAGTTTCACTTACTCTTGGGAATACCCACAAAGAGACAGGTAGAGAGAAAAAAGGCAGAAGAAAATAATGATAACTAGTGTTTGAGAACCATTCAGAAATCATTAAACCAACAAAAAAAAAATTAAGTGAAGCTGGCAAAGCAGCACTACATTAATTCATTTGCTGTTAGAAACTTTAAAAATACACCCAATTCCATGCATTCTTACACTTACTAGCAAGGACTAATGGATTTCTAGAACTATAATTGGAAAATTCTGAAACATGAATTGTGACTTCATCCCTGAGATGGAGGAAAATTAAAGACACATGAATTATGAAGTATATTATTCCCCCTCCAAAAAAATCCCAACCAAACAATACCCACATATCTTTTGTCTACATATTTCATAATTTACAGTTCTCACTTCAATTGCTAATGGTTGCTATGGAGTCCCCAAATAAGCCCTCAAGAAAGATTTAGTACAAGTCAGCAATAAGCAGTGAATTTATGACTATGTAGAGCCATGAATTAGACATGATAAATTTCTACCAACTACTATCATTCAGAAGATGCATTTGCCTCAGGCTTATTACCATGAGCCTGAATAAATCTTTTTAGCAGCTCTTTTTGAGAGAGACTGGTAAGTTACCTCTAATAACTCTGAAAACATCCACCAGTACGGAACTGGCTTACAGTTTAACAAACCATACCTCTTATTCTTGTGTTTTTATAAAGATGAGGTTAGATTTTAGTTTACTTAAGCCTCACAAACACTAACAAAATCACATTTATTAAAGAAACATAATAGGGAAGTTGTCCCAAGTCAATAAAATTCCTGTAACAAGTAAAAGGTGGAGAACTTATCCCTACTGATGTGCTCACATAGGTAGTTAATACCATCTCTTATCACATTTCTATGTTTATTTTTCAGAACATCTGAGTTGTAAATCCTGACTATATACCTCCTTACGCACAAACACATCCTTGTTGTATGCAGAACAAAGAATCTTTACTGATCAATATTAAAATCATTTGTAGCATCAAAATCAATAAATCATCAACATTCAAGTCTGATATTTGAATCACCTCAATTTAGAATTACTTACGAGACACAGGCATATGTATGACTTTGAACATTCCTGCGAAATAACCTGTCTGGGAACTTGCTCTTTCAAAGCTTTTTGTTGGTTGGTTTGGGGTGGAAGGATGCGTTTGGGTTTGTTAAAGACTGCATGAAAATAATGTAACCTGACCCAAGCCTCATATAGAATATAACAAATGGATGGTTTTAAAAAGGACCTACTCCTACTTAATAACATTTATTTATCCAGTATAGAGAAGTAAACCACCAAAAAACAAAGTTTACTCAATTTGAGGAAATTTATAATCAAAGACCCATCCAATAAAAATGTACAGCTATACAGCTGAAACTGTAGAAAGGCCACCTTCACAAATATGACTTCATTCTGAAAATTACTTTCAGATACAATTCCTTCAAAGCTTGTACAACATACGCCCCAAAATTTCTGGTTTTGGACACATATTTATTTTCTCAAGGGGCAGTACAGTAATGAGAGAGACTTGTTCACTTCAGAGTACAGCTGAGACCTATACAACAGATGTTTTCTGCCCTGATAAAAGTCCACAAATAATACAATCAGGCATAAATATACGTATTATTTTCACTTCAGTCCTGCTACATTTCAATCATCTTAAATTGCAAGTAAACAATTGAAAAGAAATCCACACTTCCAAAATCTGAAAAATAAGACCCCAGGGACATGTTCACATTTTTCCCAAGGGAGTTCTGACACAAAAAAAAAAAAAAAAAAAAAAAAGTTCTGATGGCAAATATTTTAAAAGGAAAAACGAAAAAAAGACATGGCTAGGATCTGTGTTTCTTTCCAGTAGGAAAATGGGATTCCAACTGGTTTTAGCCCTGCAAGAGTAGTGTGAAATTCAGAACAGCTTCAACACCTGCACCAAGGAAAAACTGTAATAATTCACCAATTACGCACAGTATAGAACAGCAACTGGGGGAAGGAAAGTAATTGCACTCACTATCTTTGCCTGCCATGAAAAAAACATGAAAACTGCTGGTTTGCTTTTAATAATTATATTTTTCAGTGGAAATCTACTGTCAGCATTCAGCAATGGCTGTTGCTATCCAGAATGGAGCATCTCCTTATTCCTACTTTTTGATGCTCTTCTTAATGTAATTTTCACAACCTGACTAGAAATGCCTTAAAAAGAAAAGCAACCTAGAAAGTGGCCTCAAACACTTTGTAAGGTGCTGTTAAAAGAAAATATGAAATACTCTTAAATATTTATCACTAGTGCTACATCAAGAACTAAAGAACTAATAATTTTTCACCCAGTATTTTTTTTTATTCCGCCTCACATTCTCATAGTTGTTTATTCCAACATGTTTAGTTCCATTTACTTAGTGTGGGCTCTGAATAGTAAGAGTCTTCCAGATGAGGACAGGTGAAAGGAGAAAGCTTTTATGGAAAAAGGAACAAAAGAAAAAAGAAAAAAAGGGGGGGAGAAAGGGGTGTGGGGGGGAAGGCAGCAAGCTGTAAGGGACACTGCAATCCTGAATACAGCATATGGCCTGTCGGACCCAAAAAACAGCCAGCCAACCTTCCAGTCAAAACACATTTGGCAAAATATACATAGAGAGATAAGGATTTTTTTTATTATTTTTTTTTTTGCGCTAGCTACAACTTGAAGGAATATTAAAGCAACTTGATTTTCAGAAGCATGCACGCCGAGTCAATCATCCAAAATACTTTTGGAAGTCTCGGCCAGCCACTTTAAAAGACTTCTCAAAATCCCTTTGGGTTTTAATGCCAAAACTCCAGTATAATTCCGAGTAGTCTTTTTCCCTCAGTCTCTAACCCAAACCATTAGAAGGAAACACATGGGTAAGTTCACAGCTCTGAAGAATGTTCAGTTTTAGCTGCTGATGCTAATGTAGAGGAGTATCCTGGCCACTGGGGAAGTCCAGGGAAGAAACAGAAGGAAGGAGGGAGGGAGGCAGTTAAAAGTGATGTTAACAAGACATAAAGAAAAAACAGGGATTTCCCTCTACCATTTCTGTAGCTTGAAATATTCAGGGCTTTATTATTATTAATGTATGTTTCTGTCTTTGTTTATCATTTCACTCTGGTTTTAACGGTCTTGCCAAAAAAGCAAAGCCTCTGCGTTGCTAAAACTTTTATTGCTTTCTTGGAGTAGACAGTTTTTCAACACAGGTGTTTCCGTTCTTCATCACCAAACAGTATTGCAAGCAACAACTCGGCACTCTGTAACAAGTACCGACTTTTCAGACTATTTAGTTGACTATTTATCACCTGTTTATTAAAAAAAAAATTATCATACTAATTTGAATGCATATTTATTCCCATAAACTGACAAAATTAATCCTTGAAAAGCCACTAGTACAAGTGCTAACATACTTGAGCAGAGCAACTCCAGTCCTCCAAAGCACTTTCAGCTTGCCATCTTTTCTGATTGTCAAGGTAAGCAGCAACACCAGTGAGAAAAGCAGGCTGACAGCCGGCAGAAACTTTGGTACACGCTGAATAAAAAGATCACGCATCGAGTCAGAAAAATGCCAGCTCTTTTTGCATGGAGCCAGCGACACACATTTTGCAAAACTGTTTGCCGCACAGCAG
Organism: Microhierax caerulescens; assembly: GCA_035590215.1. Lineage (NCBI taxonomy): Eukaryota > Metazoa > Chordata > Aves > Falconiformes > Falconidae > Microhierax > Microhierax caerulescens. The sequence goes on from JAVJGJ010000062.1 coordinate 48,122,686, forward strand.
CAGAACCATAACAACGTGTGCTTATAAGCCCAAAATCAGAGAGCATCACATTAAGTCCTGTCACATCAGGTCTCTTTTCCTCAGACATTTCAGCTTACACAGCAAATCCAAGCTTATTGAAAAGGTTAACTGAATTCCACGGTCAGAAACGCTGGAACAGTCAGGACGAGCGAGGACCAGCCAGATCTTTGTGGATCCCATGGATGTGGAAATCCAGGCTACCACTGGATGCATTTCACTGCTGCATGAGGAGCAATGCTGAAATTCCTGAAAGCAGCCAAAGAAATCTGCTCTTGAGTGCCATAAAATTCCAGGGGCACCACTTATGACCACAGTCAGTCCGAGGTATTTAGTTTAAGAATGATTAATCACAGTTGAATCAGCCTTTTGTTTCTTTTCTGACATTTCAGAACCCTTTCTAGTATTCCTTCTATCTGAAGTCTGGCCATGCCTTGATACCGAAGGAGACTGTTTGAAATAATTCCATTTACTTTGGCCTGTATACAAGTCTGGATAAAGATTTCAGTCAAAACACCTCTTCACATCATAGAATGGTCTTAAAATGGTACGTGGAGATAACACAGCAAGAAGACATTAAATCTCTTACACACTTCAAAGTACGCTGATAGTTATTTAGAGGCTTCACAGAGCAGCTTCAGGGGAAGCAGATCATTGACCAAAACAAGCAACGATACATGCTCCAGCTACAGGCTTTGCACGCAAGTATCAACACTGACAAAAAAACTGGGTTCAGAGAACCCAGAACTGAGAAAACTCATGTAGCAAACCCCACCAACAAATCCCTTCCGACACAAGAACTTAGAAGAGAACTTGATTTAAGACCCCAACAGAAGCCTGAATGGCAAACGCACAGCTGCAAGTACACTTACTGTTTACACCGACCACAAATCCAAAATCTATTTAGTGTCACCCACCGCAAGACCCAAAATCAGTATCAAAGAGCTGTAACAGAAAGAACAGAAAGGATCTCAAAGAGTTCAACAGTGAGTGGAAAATGTGAATTTAGTAACACAGAGCCACGGAGTAAAATTTTTTACTTGGAAAGATGTGTGAAAAACCAGAAAGAGTATCACTACAGGAAAAAAAATCCAAGATCCACTCAATCATCTCTCCAATATGGCTGTTGGTTAAAGGTGGTTCTTTTATTTCTGTAACTATACATGTTTGTAAACAAGTCTTTACCTGGAAAGCATTAACCCATACAGATACAATACTTAAACATGAGAAGCAAGCCTAAGACCAACATCATCCTAAAGTAAAATACTTTCTTATATTTAAAATGTTATCACAGAATCCAAAATGCATTAGGAAAAAGACTTTGTATCTTATGAGTCCTGGAAAACTTTCCAGGAGACTTGTTTTCCAGCATAAGAACTACCACATCTAACAGAGCCTGAAAAGTTTTACCACAAGGTCGTGAATTTCTTCAGAGAACAATTTTAATCTTGTATTACCCTAACCTACCCGGAAAAAAATGGAACAAAGCCATTACCTAAGGTTTTTCATAGAATTTTTCCATATTAACATAGTTAATAGGACTACAGGAATCCTTTTGTCTCAATTTAATGTAGATTTTATTTTACCAGTTCGTAAATATTAACCCATATATGGGAACAAATCTAAGAGAAGCTGGGAACTACAAAATAACCTAATATTGCAATATATTATTCCCTTCCCCCATCTTAAGTAATTTCACTGGTACTCCACTGTTTTAAAATCATATTGCAATCAAATGCAAGCTCTTTGGAAACTAAAGGAAAGGTAAGGGAACAGTGAGTCAAAAGGGAGCTCTATTTTTAAAAACTGCTGTAATTACATCTGATCTATGGGGTAGATGATACTCTTTCACCATTTATCTTCCTGCCTCATAATCCAGAATTCTCCAACTCTATTACTGATCCACAGGAATCCTGACCTGGGGATACTCTTTCAGGACACTCAGGCCTCCCCATCTTCCACTGGATCACACACTATTTATGCCCAAAATTGTACCATTCATGGAAACAGAATCCTTCAGATGAAAAGGTCACATGCTGGCCCCCCAAAATGCATTCTCTGCCAGTTCATCCCTATACCTGCTCAATGGTAGCTAAAAACATTCAGCATCTATATGGCACAGTTGTGCTGTGGGCAACTGGTGCGACATTCTGGCCGTATCGGAGGTGACTGTTCAAAGAAACTTTCTAGGATAAAGATATAGATAGTGCTTAAGAACTGCATCAAAAGCAGAACAAGTGTATTAGCAGCCTTATTTAAAAATAAATACTTCAACAAAATATTCTATCAATGCCTTGGACCTCCTTAGAGCACGAACAAAACCAAGAAGGGAGAGGCTGTTACTGTATACAGCCCAGTCACTGGTATATATGGTCACCTATTACCAATGCTTTAAAAAACCCAATGTTTGACTGTTACTTTAAAAAACACAAAAAAAAAAGTCAGAATCTAGAAGAGATGTCTATAATTTGCATCCCAAGAAAGCACCCATGCAGCACAAAGCTTTAATGCTTGCTGATATCTGTACCTCCAAGTTAGGAGTCAAGAGCATTTAAAGCCAAAACGTCCAGCTACGTCCTCATGTCCGCAACGTTAACGTGTCAGTCTTGGATTCTAATACCACAGTTCATTGCACAGATCCCCAATTACTCCAGCCACATCTTGTACAGAAGACTGAGTTTTACTCCATGCAAACTGCAACTCTGTCAAGCTTCTTAAATCAACATCATAAAGTCACTGCTCCTTATACATCCCAATTCATCAGCTATCCCCCCTCAGTCGGCAGGAAGAGGGACTGCCGTTGAGCACAAACCAGTAGCCAAGCTCAGGCACCTTTGCTAGAAGTAGTCTAGTACTGCGTTTCCATCAAACATCAAATGCAAACATCAGCTTAGGCATGTCCACTGGTCACAATCTGTGACTAGAAGGGAAATTTTCAAAGATTTCCAAAAGCCTGTCACTTCACTGCAAATAGGTACAGCCTGCGTGTGTTCTTCGTAAGACACTGCTTATATAAAGAAGCGATGCTGTGCATAGCCTCCATTTCTAAACATCCTAGGACAAATAATTTGCAAAGAAAATTACAAGCAGAGGATAAAACCAAAAAAGTTGTTAGCTAGCTTGTCAGCTCCTGCCTTTTCTTTCCTTCATTTAATTTGCTTACCTGACATCAGTTTAACTACGGGTACCTACAGTCCGCCCTTCTTCCACACTAACACCGTTAAGGGAAGGGAGCCTCCAGCATCTCTACTAAACTGTAATAAAGCAAAGTCTTCAGCACATAATGCCTCTAAGTCAACCAGGCATTACTGAAATTACTTAATCAGCAAAGTCATTACTTACCCACCCTACCTTACCACTACCAATCACTTCACAAGAATAATAGCATTATCCAGAGGCATTTCAGAAATTAGTTTTCAAATTTGTTTCCGGCGTACTATTTCAGCCAGGACTATTTCAGTGGAACTGCAGTATTAACGTCAACCTGATTTTCAATTGCATTACATTTGGCCATTTCTAAAACAAATATACACAGGAATAGAAATCTAAAAAAGAAATAAACCTCCTTGCAATTAATTTATTAAATTATTACTCTCCCAACACAGAGCATTACTTACCTGCTACTGTGTAGGTTCTAAATATATATGTATAGGCTTTCTTCTTCTCCCCACCCCCTGCCCCAGTAAATCTCATACTGGGCCACAGTTAATTACCTAAACACATTGACATGTATAGGTTTCTGGAAGACTAAAATGTATATTTTACCAAATCACAGTCATATCAGATAGTCATTAAGTCTAAGTAAGGGAAGAAAAAAAAAGAGCTTTTGTGGAGGGGGGGCAGGGGAGGGAATTATAATACTGCCCATACAATTTCTTCCATTTCCATTATTTGAGAATGAAAACTGGAAGCATCGTGAGTCTTACATTCCTGATGCAATCATTTTCAAAGAACAGCACAAGCCCAACAGAAAAGATACCATATTATAAGAAATACTACTAATGTATAGTGACTACTGGGGTTAGTGCCCAAACTTACAGCATTTCGTCTTCATAATCAAACAGTTTGCTGGCTACTTTAATACACTGACTCATACATGAGCTTTGTTTGATCCGTAGTATACAAAGTTCACACTTTTATTAAAACTTAGTACAAGTGGCTGAGCCCAGAGTTTCTTAGCAATGACATCTTTCAGAACTGGGACGCTTTTGCCATTATAGTCATATTTGATTCTTAAGTGCCCTAGTAAACTAAATGCATCCTTTTTGCAAGTCTCGAATTATGTAGGTTGTAGAAGAGACAAGGGATGTTAAATTGCAGTGTCTCAACATGAACAGATCATCCCAAACTTTTAAATATTTCCAAAGAGTAGAGCAAATAATCAGAACCTATGGTTCAAGGTGGTCACGCGATAGCCTTTAAGATTATTTAGATGACAGAGGCAGCTTTTACCAGCTCACCAATTTGCTTCCCTCAAACTTGGTACTTCTCTTTGTTTGGCCAGCAGGTGTAGATGATAAGTTGGCAAAAGGCAGGGGAGGATGGGGAGGACAGACAAACATATTCTAACAAAAGGAGAGGGAGGAATTTGTTACTATTTTCAGAAGACTGAATCATCATGGTCGTCTGTAGTGTGCGCCAGAATAAAGCAAAAATGTTTCTTCCTTTACAGCCATCACTTCAATGAGCCTCACAATTTTTTGGCTATTTGAAAACTAGCTGGAAACATAGCAGATTTTTAGAAAAAAAACAAAAAGCAATGAAAACACTGTACCTTTTACTCTAGATTTCATGAGCTTTGTATCTTTCCACATTATTAACAGATATATTTGGTTATGTGTAAATGTTCAGTACTTTGAAATTGTACTATAATATTCAAAAAGCAATGACACATTTCCAAAGATACCACATTCATGAGATCTAAAAAACACAGAGCAGAGACATCCTTAGGCACTCAGGTCAAAACAGATTTGAAGCTAACCAGGGATACAGAGAAGGTCTGGTGACAAACTGGTTATTCTAAATGTTCTATGGATTCTCCTGAGGCTCTTTTTCAGCAATCTGCTACCTGGCTCAAAATTGCTACTAACCTCACTCCTCGTGGTTTGGTTGGCAGAGCAAGTCCCCTATCTCTAACAAAAAACAAAGAGGAAAAACTCAAGTACAGCCAGGACCACGAAGGCATGTTATCACTGCCCACAGTCACTAAGCAACAGTTCCACAAATATGTAAACCTAAAAAAGGGAGAATTTTAGTCTATTGGAAGATATACTGTGAACATGAGATAGCCAGGTAACCAAATGACCAACTGTTATCTGACAGCCTTGAAAACCTCTCCATGTGAACTGCTTTTAAGCCAACTTGTAACAAATACCACATGCAGCTAATTTTTTTTTAAAAAAAAAAAAAAACCAACAAAAAACACCCAAGCCAAGTTAAATAGTAACCAATGCTCAAATTTAACTATATAAAGTCTACATTAAAATCCAAAATAACAATTACAAAATATTATATTACTATGAATACCATCAAATGCTTTGAATAATAGTACACTAAGGAAATATGTAAAAACACACTTTACCTTGTATCTCATTTTGGGGCATGAATGAATGTAGAAACCCATATAATAAAAAGAGAGATCAGGAGCTTTTTCATGAAGTTCCCTAGTAAAAGCAATTTCCCTGTGAAAGGAAAGGAAAGACTAATTACTTTTGAATACAATTCCTACATTCATTTTACTTCTTTATATTGAAATGTTTTACTGCTACCTGGCTCTTGACCTATTTAAAGCACTAGATTTCTATCAAGTAAAAAATGAAGATAATAAACTCAAAACTAATACTTAAAAAAACCCCAAAGATGACAAACTGAAAATTAATGCTTAACAACCAAACAAATCACCAAAATGCAAAACACCATGTCAGGCATAAAACTGCTGTCATTTCCCTGTTTCGTCCTGACCACCGACTGACTTGAAATTCAAATAAAAGTGACTAAGAGCCCCAACTTCACAGGTTTCTCATTAATATTTATATACACTGTAATTTTATAGAAGTCTGTCTGAGCTGTTGTACACAGATGGGCTAACGTGGCTCAGGAAAACATCAGAGTATGTCTAAAAAACAAGCTTCAAGAATAAGCCTCTTGTTTGCTCTATCATCTGAGTTCTAGCAATTTACATGTAAAAACATTTGCCGTTATGCAACAAAAGGTATTTTTTACCCGTCCTGTGTTTGATTGTAAGGTTTTTCTCATCTATTCTGAAAGAGAAGTGTCAATATATTCCAAAATTAAGTTTGCATTTTATTTTACTGGCACAAGGACAGCAGTATTATTACAGATGCAGCCAGTGTTTCCACCATAACGTTCATTTTTACAGCATTTGTAACTTTGCAGCTCACTTTTGTAAAAAATTTGATAAAACATGGATATTGGTTCTTACTTCTAATGTCAAAGGGATAAGAAGGTATGAGTACGTGCATATAGGAAGCAGGTACCAATACTTAATATTCAGTTAATAATAAGGGTGTCTAAATGTACTGAAAACCTAACGTTTCAGGTTCATGTAGTTTGCTGAAACCACTTCAAGTTCATGGTAACGCTGTATCTATCTATCTA
>JAVJGJ010000062.1:48129421-48163788 GCA_035590215.1 Microhierax caerulescens
TATCTATCTATCTATATATATACACACACAAAAAGAGGAGAATGTCTAGAAATAAGTTACTCAAGATCTGAAAATCCAGGTAAATGCAACATATTCCAGAAGCACAATTATATTCTATCAAAAATGTACAAACATGCACTTCATATACATAAATTTTAAGACATGGCATGAAGGTAAACGACCTTGATGCACATTTTCCTGGACCTAATTAAACAACTGTCCTTCTGCAATTCAAAAAGCTGGAACGCTACAGGGGAAAAAAACATTAACTTTGCATTTCGATATGTCTTAAACACTCCTTCCAATTGGACTATACTACCTGATCTAATAAAATAGAAGACTCAAAGTGAACAGAAAGTAAAGTAAATACATCATAATGTAACGAGGTAAAAATTGAGCTGCAGCAGCAAGTCTTACCATGGGCAACAAAGCTTCAGGCAAGCAAATTAGCACACGTGATAGCGAAGCCAGCTTGCTTAGAACCACTGCCAGGGTCATCACAGATACTACAATCTCTGGTGACGTGCCCTAGGTAAGGGCCCTGAACTCAAGTTCTTGCTCTACCTTGCATTTCTCTTTTAGGCCAACCCCACTCCAGGCAAAGCTTTACCGGGGGTATGCCAAAACATCCTTCTCATTCCGCTTTTCAGGAGCATGTGCGGTAATCCAACACAAGAGAATCCTCCAACCCCATCATTTTACACCAGGAGCAGCAATGAGGTGTCACTGTACGGCATAACAAGCATCTACCTGCATTCTTTCTGCCTAAATCTTTCCTACAGAAAAGGGACTACAGACTTGCGATTTCCTTTTTGTAAAATTTTCGGTTATGGTATGTATCTGAAGAGGTATAATGGCTGTTGGCAAAAGTAGTCAGCTAGTGAGGAAAACATATATCCATTTCATCAATACACAATTCAGACTGAGTATTTCAGTGCCACATAACCCAATTCCAAAAGAAGTTCAAGTATTTGTCCTACTACTACTTAGAGATAATGAATACTACACTTGTCTACTATTCACAATTTCAGGTAGTAGGGGGTAGAGGTTTAACTTTTTCCTGCAAATAAGATTCACTCAATATTTCTGGAAGATTTTTTTTTGGGGGGGGGTTGGGTATTCCACAAGTACCTTCTCCTCCCCTCATTCTTCACTTACAAGCCTACATATTTCAAATGATCTTCAAATCCTACCCTTTCTACAACTCCTCAGCAAAAAAAATCTCAAAGTAGCATGAAGTGGAAGTGACAGCACTGCAATGCAGTTTAACCTCCTCAGAGTAAAATTGGCAACAGCTTTGAAGGTATCAGATTCCTTTGCAACTTCCTAAATCCTCCCTAACTCTCAAGTTTTTTTTCCCCTTTTTGAAAGAACAAGAAGGTTGGCTCCCTCTAAGACTGTTGGGAACTCATTTTTATTGCCTTAAATGCTGCAGAATTTATAAGCTGCCTTTTCACTAGTTGAGCCACGCACACATATTGCATCGACAAAGTTTTTAATTTATTATGTAGAAAATGTAAAATCATTTCAAGAATTCATAAGCATGGATTATGTCAGTATACTCTTACATAAAGTAATGTGATACATACAAATACTAAAACACAACTTTTAGCAGGACAGTATTTTATGTTATATTCTCACCTTATTCGGGGGAAAAAAAAAAAATCAGTTTAATTTCAAGTACCTAGCACATGTAACAAAACACTTTTAAAAATCCAGACCATAATAGACAGACGCAAAGATTAATTCTAAATCACAGGAGTTTCAAAATTTTTTTCTACATTTATTAATTCTGATTACTTTTATAAAATCACCAGCGCTACTGACTGCCTCAGAAAAATGACAATTCAGACTCTTTTAGACATCAGCCACTGGAGATGCTTCAGCAACATCTACATTAATGCTCAGGACAACTTTGAAGTTAGCCCAGTTTGCACTGGAACTGGACCAGATAACATTCAGAAGTCCCTTCTGACCTCAACTCTTCTCTGATTTTACAGTTTGTCCTTCATAAAGAACCATTCTAGAACAAGGTAGGGAGAGCCAACAGGAAGGCAATGTTATCAGCTCTTACTAAAGGTGACATATTTGAGGAAATTGCACTTCTGGACTTAACTGACCTACAAGCGTACCGGAGTGGGAGGAGGTCCTGGGCTCCACTCCCTGCCCATTCTCAGCTGCACGTTGTGGTTCCGTCACAACTCTTGAACCAGCTCTGGTGTTAATAGGCTCTTCTCTGAGCCAACTCAGCTCACTAACCAGGTTGCTAAAGCAAACAGTCTTCTGCTCAGTCAATTAAATTGGCTAAATCTGGGGTTACTACAAGCCCAGCGTATAGCAGAGATGGAGAGGAGTGATTGCAGCACCTTGTTTCAGCAGCGATAAACCATTAGACTGATGTCAGAAACTTAAGTGAGCTTTGTGGGAAAACACTTTTGACATACACATTTGAACAGCTTATGTAAAGATAATTCAGAAATCACAAAATTCACCAGTACAAAGAGAAGAATACACCCAAAAGGAAATTAATAATAAAATAAAAAAAAAGATTCTTAGGAAATCAAAAGACCCTAATCAAAATCTAAACAAACTATGAGTGATTAGATTTCTGAGATTAAATTGCATACTGCTCATTACTTATCACAAAAGTATATAAAGTAACTGTGATAGGGAGAGGTTTCCTAAAAATAAGGTTTAAGCTTCACATATTTCAGAAGTCATATCATATGTTCCCATCCTGGTGGGTAACACTAAACAACAGCTAAGAAGCTCCACCTGTAGAACAGGTGATGCCTTGGAGAAAGAAGAAAGCTGGATCTCACAACTGTAGCACTTCTTTCACACCTGAAAGTGTAGTGCAAACCTCGACAGGTAAAGCTAGAACTTCTCAAACCCATGGAAACTTGAAAAGACATGTCTGGCACGCAGTTCAAAGCTAGTTGCTTCATGAGAACCTCCCTTGGAAAACAGCATGTCTGTGACCAGCTTACTTCATGTAAACAGAGAAGCAAAAAAGGGAAGAAAAAAAAACTGATGTGCACAAATATTTCCACTCGTTTAGGTTTTTTCCGTATAATAATAATGGAATCATAAGATTGCTTATAAGAAAACCAGTAACTCACAATTTAGCATACAAGTCTTATTCACAGTAAAAAGCTTTACCCACTATTCCTACTGTTTTGCAAGATAGGCTGATAGTTAATTTAAAATTCATAGGATTAACTCTCTACATCAGGTTCTGTAAAGACAAAGATAATGAGATTAACATACCTGAAAAATATACTTAGTGCTAGTACAGCAGGAGACTACTAATTCAGAGGACAACAGGTTTTAGGCGCTCTATTATTTACGATTTCAGTGTGCATAAAACTATAAAAGTGATTAATTTCTTTTGGTGACTGGGCTAAAAAAAAGGTCAAAGGAAAAAATATTTCTATTCAAACAAAAAAGGGGCTTTTCCTGCTGAAACCAAGCAATACTAAATTATTTTCAGGGGCAATAAAAACTAGGTATTTCATTCCTGAGTGTTTTTTTAATCTCTAAAAGTATTTAGCTAACTAGAAAGCTATAGCCCTATTCAGGATGACAATTAAAAATTTATGTGAATGCAACCAACTGTAGAGAAAGAAAAAAACCAAAACCCACCACAAATACTCTGCTAGAGAGATAGTGTTACCAGTATATGTTCAGACTGGAAATAAAAGCTCAAGTTTAGGAACAAGTATTAATTCTTAGTATTACATCTAACCAGCTAACAAAAACGTCATCTTACCGTAATGCAGAGTAGACTCCCAAAGATAAGAAAGAATAGTCTGGATCATAGTACAGGTAGACGGACGACACGCAGTAGGGCAGTATGTCAATTACACCAACAGCAATTATCTTCCCATCCAGCCAGTACTGCTGGTGGAAGGAACCATAGCCACAGTCTGGTCCGTTGGGTGCATCCTCTGCCTAAGCAAAAACAGAAGAGGGATGTAATTGTCTGACGGGTAGACTTTCAGTATAAAAACAATTTTAGAAAGAATTTTAACACAAAAGTCAATACTGTGAGAAATCACTCCTGCTACCCTTGTTTAGAAAAAGGAATTTGAGAAGCAGGGAAAACAATATTAGTTCACTGTAACATTTGTGACCTTCGCTGTACTCATGATCCGTAAACTATACGTATCAGGCATCCCAAACACAAGCCTGCAAAGAGCCTCTGCCACCAGCATTTATAGTACTGGCATGATAAAACACTGTGATTCAGCAAGTTATTAACACATTATTACACACAAACAAATTCTGCAGATACTCTTGAATTTGACCTATTACTCTTCAACAGGAGACAAAGCCCGAAGGCAGAAAGGTGAAATGCAGACATTTCCCTGTGCTGGTGCTTCCCAAAGCTGGCTGACTGCTGAGTGCCCCCAGCACCTGCAGTCACAGCAAGGACCCGACTGTTTCTCCCCCCCGTGCCTCCAAGGACTGGAAGCACTTTGGCCACAGAAATCCAGCTTCTCAGAGGGGCCATCAAAGCTGCTTGAGAAAGGCATTTACGAAAAGAACAGAACAGCTTATTCTTTATGTGAGGTTTACTCTTTATAAAAGTACATTTTATCTAAGAATCTGAAACTCCTGTGTTGCAACAAAACCTGTGGAGCTTCTTTGTCAGCCCACATCAGAGTATCTTCTGCCCAAACACTGAGGAACTCGCTCTTGCTGCGCACTGTGGTTTTGGATCTGCAGCGAAGTATGTCTCTGGACAGGGTAAAGCACCTAGAGCCAGAAACTGATGCTTCAAATTAAGAAGAAAATGATCTCCTAATTTAAACTGTATTACGCAACCAACTTTGGCATGCCATTTTCTCCCACGTCAAGTTTACTTTAATCCTGAATTCCACTGTGCTCAACTTAATTATGCATCTAGTCATGTTTTTCACTGCATTGGCAGATCTTCAGAAAGCTGCTTCTCACTCAATAAATCTGACAATATTGCCTACTATTACCAACTGTTTTGCATTACAACAACAGAAGGTGGGTTTAATCACGTATTTTGATACAGTAGCGCAGACTGAAGAGATGATGGGCAGTAGAAGTTATTCTAATTGGTACCACATGTGTCAAAAGAAATCAATCACGTGAACAAAAAAATCATTTCAAGTGACTTACCCAACCAGTAAGTCCCAAAATAAAGGCCAATATAATAAAATGCCTGCGTTTTTATATAGTTATATAGCATAAAACTGGATATGGAGCTACAGATACTGTAAAACTGAAATGATCAAACATTTGAGAGCTCAGTCTGCAGCATACGAGGATATTACACTCGAATACCAGCACATTAAACTGGGTTTCTTCTCGTTCAGATAAAGCCTACTTATTCAGCAGTCATGGTTTCATACAATATCCTCAACTTTTCAGTAGAGCCAAATGAAATCACATGGTCAGCAGTAAAACTTCTAAGCTGGGTCACAGTCAAGTACGAGATTTTCTCTAAGGATTTCTCAGCCCAGGTTAAGTTCTCTTCTCAGCCATCAGGGTGCAGGCAGTGACAGAAAAAAAAGAAACATCTCCTCCAAGCCAAGGGGAAATGTGGTTGGTAATACAGCACAGACTTGCCTAAATAAGTTTTGGTTAAAACAGACTTTTTTCCTTGTCAAAAACTCGTCATACAGGATTTAATGAATGTTAAAAAAGGCAGTCTAAGCCAACATGGAAAAGATTTTCACTCAGCGGAAAGTCTTCTGAATTTAAACGAATGCAGTGTCTCTGTGTGACCCCAACCCTCCAAACCACAACGCATGGCTTCGGCCACCAGACCTCTGCAAACAGAAGTATTAGCATCAGTTAGGAACTGCTAGTAAAGTATAAACTATGGTTATTTCACTAATGCAATTACAACGAAATGTCATGAACATAAAAGAGGCTATGTTCTGTAACAAACATAATAAGCACAGCACCGATTCCAGACAAAATGTTCAGGAATCTCCATTACATTAAGCAAACAACATTTTTTAAAGAGAGTAACATTTTTCTCCTCCTTCAGAAGTTTTCATACAATGTAATCCTTTGTAACGCTTGTAAGTATTATGTTTTCTCCAATTTCTCAATGAATACTTGGCTCCTTTAACTTGATTTCTCATGCACCATCCAGGCAATTTGACATGAAACAGGTCTAGAGTATGAAACCTTTTCCCAAAGCAGGTTATACCGTTTCACACTCCTGACATGTCCACCTGGGACTGTGTCTGTCAAAGGTGATGTCAAATATACCAGTGACATCAGGTGGGCAAGCACCACCAGAAAGGGCTTACCTTACCTACCTGAAATTGTACTTTAGCCCTGAAATCAACCCAATTTATTTAAAATTAACAATTTATACTCAAACTTCAATATAATGAGTTATTTTAATCTGATATTGAAACACTCAAAAAAACCCCCAAACCCTAAATAACTAAATCCAGGACAAAAATTGAAACAAATTTTCTCTCCAATGTTTAACTACAGTGCAGAGAAAAATACAACAGATTTCATCACGTTAATTCTACCTGTCTTCATATTCTGTTAGTTAATGATTCAATGAACACATCTGATTGCTCATATTTTATAATGCATTATTAAAATCTAAATATTTAATAGCAACTGGTATTACATATTGCCCCAATTAGTACACCTCAACGTAATAGCTGCTTATAATTGAACTTCAGTGATGGCGAAAGTGCTCTATTTTCTTCCAAGCACATTGATCTTTCTCTTTACTTTTAAGAGATGCTTTACTGCTTTAGTAGTAGTAGTAGTATGGTGGAAATTGCACTTGTTAACCCACATGCCAGACCAGTGTGCAACTGCAGAAGGCACTGTATACTCATCAAACACGGGTCCTGACCATACTAACTGCATGATTATTTTTCTCTGGAAGTTTTAGTGAAATTTCCTATTTTGAACTTTTCCATGTGCAGTGGATGGAGGGAGAAGGAAGATGTGAAATCCATGCTACCCCTTACACAAAGATAAAAAAAAAAAAAAAAAAGGAAAAAAAAAAGCGCCAGGAAATCCTTGACTCCCTTGACTTCTACACTCCAGTGGAAATTATTTGCCGAATAAGTGAAGTGATTAATTCCAGCAGTTCCTTTCCCAAAGGTGCGCACATGCACACACACCCGACCATAGGGTAGATTTCTATCTCTTGGTTAGCAACATATTTCCTTTTCAGGACTACGTCCTCCTTTCATTAGAGAAGATGCTGTGAAAGCAGCCTGCAAACATAGGCTCTGTCAGCAGCGAGGTAGCACCGCGTGTTTTTGGTCAAAAAGCGAGCAACGCACCCTCGCACTGCAAAAGGCTGACAGCACGTGGGCTGTGAGGCAGAGCACTGCCAGCGGGATGGGACAGGGCTGGCCAGCGACCCTCCTCGCTGCTCAGCACTGGTGAAGCTGCAGCAGCAGCGCTGGGACCAGTGCTGGAATCCCCAGCACAGGAAAAACACAGACTTACTGGGGCAAAGCCATAAGGGCCAGAAAGGTGATTAAGAGGCTTGAGCATCTGCTGTATAACATGAGCCTGAGAGGGCTGGGACTCTTCAGCCTCAAGAACAGATGACATAGGGAGCTTTAATCAACATGTAGGCATACCTGATGGGTGGGAATGAAGATAAGGGAGCCATATTCTTCTCAGTAGTTACCACTGACAAGACAAGAGGCAACGTGTGCGAACTAAAACACATGAAATTCAATCTGAACAGAAGGAAACAGGTTTTAGCTGAGAAGGCGGTCAAACAACGGCAAAGGCTGGCCAGAGAGCCTGTGGAGTCTCCATCCTTGGAGGTATTCAAAACCCATCAGCCTGGACAACCTGCTCGAGCTGGGGGGTTGGACTAGGTGATCTCAAGAGGTCCTTTACAAACTGCACAATTCTGTGATTCCTTTATCAAAATAGAACAAGCCAACTCACTGCACCAAAATGTAAGACAGTGTCTACAGAGATAACTTTGGTACCTTATTAGAACAGTATTCAAGCTATACTGACAACTATTTAATCAGGACAGTGATAGTAAGCTTAAAATGCTAAAAAGATTAGTGAAGCTTGAAGGTACAAGGGACTTCAGTAGTAAGAGGCTGTGAGTATCCCCATGTAAACACCATGGTGATGTCAACACCACTATAAGAAAAAAAACAAGCAAGGTCCCAAGATCTCTAAATCAAATGAGTTTTGATTTAGTCCTTAGCAGTGCATCGAATGTGACTAAAATACAGCATTCTACAGGAGGTGATCCTGGGAATTACAGACCTGTAATGGTAACATTTGTCATTAGATCTCCTAAAAATTAACATGTAACTAATAATGCAGAGCAGAAGATGATGTGCTTTTCAAAGAGCAGAGAGCTAGATTCATAAACGTCTTTCAATTCTTTAGAATTCAAAAGCATCTCCATATGGATAATAGGAAACAAAGTGAAAACAATTATTTACATAATGGCAAGCAGCTCACTTTCAGTTGTGCTGGATCTATTATGTCCCCTATACCAGCAGGTGAATCACTGAAAAACAAACAATGTTGCAGCAAACTTAAGCTGATGATTTAAGAGTATTCAGGGTGGTTAACCAAGAGCTGAGTGCAAACAATTCCAGAAAGATCCCATAATACTAAGCAATTAAAAAGGCAGAGGAAATATCAAATGTTCATAAATCCATGGGACATAAATGCATGGGGGGCATATTAATATATACAGATCCAAAACAATAGGTATAAATTAACAATTCTCTCAAAAATATGCTTTTGAGAGCAGTTTTATGAAATCATCAAATTAATGCTTAGCATCAATCAAGATGGAAACAGACTAAAGAGCAATTAGAGAAAGACCTGAAAACAAACAAAACAAAATCATCATCCAACTGCAAAATGCCATGGCACATCTGGATGCTGAGGCTTGTTCCAGCTGTCCAATGTGGAACAACTTGGGAAGTACAAACGTAGAGGTGACTTCTAGGGATACCGATATAATCCCTTGGCCCAGAACACCACCCTAACTCACCGAGCACCAAAAACTAGGAACCTCCCTGAGCAGTCCAGGTATCCCCTGTGTCCTCCTTCCATAAACATTCTCCCTGTGGCAAAAACAGGGTACCAGGCCACGCTGGGGTTTGGATATGTGGCTGTATCTTACGTGCCCTTCTCCTCTACTGAACCCTTCTAACCATACCTCTCCAAACTCAGCAGGATTTCCATATGTGAAGTGGTAACATGGCAAAGGTCTAAATGTAGCTTCTAAGATGAAAGGATGAATAAAAAAAAAAAAAACTAACCCAGCAGTTCTCTCTACATTATCCTGTTTACTGCTAGAAAATTGCCTAATTTTCTGCTACTATACACTGTATCATTTTTTTTTTTAAACTATTCATTTTTTGTGCCAAAGCCCATAGCCAAAACAGAAACCAAACAGAATAACAAAATGAGGAAATAAAGACAGGAAGAGTTTGAGTGTTCACACTATTTGCAGCTAATAAAAATATTAAAAATTCAAAAAATTACAAACTGAAATCATGTGAGTTTTAAATTTTATTTTAGATTATTTTTGTTCAAAAGAGTAAACAGACTACACACTACTAGATTTGCTTGTGGCAACAGTTTCGGAATAAAGAATTTCAAGAATCCCTTGGCCTCTGATACACAACCCCTTTTATTTAACTTCATCTAATTGAAGACATCTGTAGTGGTGCCACACAAAATTCAATTCAAGCTTCAAAATGTCAATAAAAAGTGTCTGTAAGAAACAATACTGGTATAAACCTGGCAGGGAAGTGTGCATCAGCATCTACATAGCCATACAAAATTAAGAATATAATGGCAGTCTGCTGCCTGAGTTGACGAGGTGATAAAAGCCCTTTTCCTATAAAGTCTAATGAGCTCTATTACTCTTCAGCTTTCAGGAATGTAAAGGCCAGTGGACTCAACAGAGAAAAGCAACAAACTCCCCACACATGGATTCATTCAAACTGTGACATATCAAATTACCAGCGTAATTACTATAACCTGACAATTTCATTAGAGTCATGCGGTACTTAACTCTTTAAGAGTAACAAGAAAGACGGTGCAAAAAATCCACAGCATTTTGCTTACTTGAAATGAAGCAACTGCATCGCTCCAAAATAACGCAGGTTGTAGTCAAGTACAAGCTTAGCAAGGTATCTAGTAACATATTATTTTATTTCATAGAAATAATCAAGAACAGAAAAGACACAGCACTTTCTGCTACTGTCTCTTAATGCAGTGATACAAAATTCAGTGGTAGCACATTATCCAGCAAAAGGAATCCGCAGATTCCTTGGCAAACACAGTGCCACACGCCTTACCAGTCGGTGATGACACCAATACTGCGACACCCACCTATACCATAAAGGTTTGCTGTCTGTACAGGGAGTGGAGAGGAAAGAATACATTCATTTCAAAACTTGCACCTAGAACGAATACGTACCTCCAGAGGTGAATCACAGAGGAATCGTGTGAACTGCACCGAGGCAGATTAATCAGAAACACCAAGAAGACAGTCCAAATATGCAAAGCAGAAAAAGAAAAATATTAGCAGTACATCAGGATACGTTAATAGCCAAATACACTCTTTCAAAACCATGTACCTGAAAAACACCATCAGATTTAAGAGTTAAAATAAAATATCCATAAACAAACTCCCATGTTCTATTTTGTTTAGAAGTACAAATAGATATAATAATAAACTATCCAAAACACTTCCTTTCTCTAAAATAGAATAAGTTTTTTTTAACACGTGATGTGAGAGAATTACCACCTTGTAATACAGGTCTGTTTCTGGTGTCCTTGATTTTTAATTACACATTACCCTTCCCTGTGACTGCCTGCAACAGGGAGTCTTTTCCCACCATTCCATTGGTACCCACCCCACCACCAAAGCAAAGGGGGGGTTAGGCCCCCCAGATCTCTTAATATAAATTGGTTATTTACATTCAAAACCATAAGCAAGCCCGTTTTAAGTCTAAAGAGGAGGAAGAAAGGGAAAAAAAAAAATCAACTTCCTGAAAGTGCAAGTAATTTCAAATCTAGATTCTTTACCCAATACTAAATGATGTGCTCAGGTAATCAATCAAAAAGGAAAGGTTTTAATGATCTGGAGCTTGTTCAAGATTCTAAGACTAATAATATATAATAGTTATTTATTTACCATCATTTACTTATTTAATACAAAAACTTCCTTACTGGTGGATTCCACATTAAACATGTTAGAAAGTTCTGGTATGTATTTAATCCTAAAACATTCCTTTGTTAAAAACCTAGTATGTGTTACACCATTTAATTCCCCCTCTTGTAATAATTGGATGATGTATTAAGCCAGCAGCTTGAAAACTGCAAAGTAATAGTATATAGGAACTTTCAGTTAAAAGTTTGATAAAAAGAATGTATCTACCTACAAAAAACTGATTGTTGTAAAGACTTTGTTGTCAAGAATTAAATGAATTTCTGAGATTAATTAAAGAAGATTATTCTATATACAAAAAATGGGGTGATCACTTGTCAGTCATCCCAGGAAAGGGCAGAAAAGGAAGTAAGGTAACAGTAAAAAGTGCCAATATTGTAAGTTGCTGACTTAGGACAGAGTTCCATATGCAGCCTAAGTAATTAAAACTTTCTCCTTTCTTCAGAAGGTGCTATAAAGCAGATTTTAGAAATAAAACCACAGCCTCTGGCAGATGTATATATTGACCTGTGAAGATCAACTGCACCATTCTTACTGGAGCTCAAAGTGAACACATCCTTCTCTAACACTGTGTCTCTAAGAAAGTGCATCTGCTGATGCTAAAAGAATCAAGGCTTGGCAGGAGTCCCATTGCAGGCTGTTCCCCCTCAGACACAGAGCAGTGGCTGATCGAGGGAGCAATGATAAACCTTTGAGCACAGGCTTTATGGAAGAAACTGAATTTCTTTTCTGCAAGATGCTGGTGAAGGCAGGGGATTGTGCATTCTCTACAATTAACCACTTCAAATCTAGTCACTAACACTCTAAATTACTCAGAATTTGGAAAAACAAATGACTGCAATATCTTAATTAAATCCTAGAATTTTTTTTTTCATACAGAGAATAAGGAGAGAGAAAAAGATTAAAAAAAAAAAAAAAGAAAAAAACCAAACCAGATACTATCTAAAAAGGGAAAAAAGAGGTAATTCAAAATTGGAATTATTGAGTTACATTCCCATAAAAGAAGAACAGTCACAAATTCCTACACTGCGAGTGCCTCAGTCCTCAGAGCCAGTGATTTTAGAATGTGGAGGTTTCAGAAAAAAAATAAACCATGTGTTATTAATTTTCTTGTCAGAAGACCCCCAATAGTTCTTAATCTGTAACTTTAGCTTTATAGCGCAAGTTAAACCCTATGGGTGAGAAAACTGAGCCAACACCACTCTTCAAATAATTCTATCAATTCTCCAGGCCCTGCCGTACAACCCCTTGGCTTTGAGGGCGAGGGGGAAATTTTTCAGTGTACCTCAGCATAACTTCTGCCTGCTAGGGAGTATAGACCCCTACAACTACCTATCCAGCTGGCTAGAAAACAATTCTTAACTGCACTTGAATTTGTATCACAATCTTACGGGAAAAACAACATTGCAAGTCTTGGTACATACTGTTTCACCTGTTGATACTTGCTAAATTTCTCAGCTTAGACAGTTTTCTTAATCAACTCCTAGAAAAATTCAGAAGACTGTGAACCTTCTCTATTAAGAAGGTGTCCGTTAAGAAGCAATTACCCCAAAGCCCAAACATTTTCTGTTGCAGGTCTCTTGGTTGTTGCCTTTTTTAAAGAAAAAATTTAGTTGACATAGAGAGCTGGAGAATTTTATAAATATTTCAGATCCACTGACCCCTGCTGTTATCTTCTCAATCCTAATTCTCCCCTCCCACCCCCAAAATCCACACCACTTCCATCATAACCCAGGAATACACCTAGTCTATACATGTATTTAAACTGTAGGAAAAAGCAAGATTCAGTTTCTAAATTAACAAACTCATTTAATACTGCAATATTATTATGAACACAATTCAAAAATTATTCAATAAACCGTGATAGAAATATAGTCAAAAGCTGGTGCTGCATGTAAAATAACTGAATCTGTCACACAAGCACAATTAAAATTCCTTCCACAAAGTCATGCTTTTGTAATTTTAATTTCAGACTGAATTACATAAACTTTAGTCTTTTAAAAACTATGTAATATATATGAAATCCACAACATTCTTACTTTGGTGCAAACTAATTACAACCGCAGAAAGAACCAACAGAACCACAGGAAACAAGTTTAAACATAATTAATAAAACTGAGAGAGGAAGACATTACTGAGATTTAAATCAAAGGGGGGCAGGGGAAAGGCAGAAAAATAAAAGGAAGGTTTGGTTCAACCCAAAGCTACATGCTTGAGTAAAAGCACATGCACAACTTTAAAAAGCTGTAATAAAACTAGAGTGTTAACACCTGCTGCCTTTTACAAGTGGGGGGAGACACTCAGATGCTCTGGATGCTAAACCAGAATGGGTTTCACCCAGTGACTCAGAAAGCAAGGGTTCCTGACGTCACACAATGCCGTCACACAACAATGTCACAGTCTTCTCCGGAAGAAAACAGCTCTGAGCTGTCGCCATCAGTGACGGTAAAATCCGAGATCTTCAGTGCAAAGACATCACGGAAAGGCATTGATTTGTAACTTTCCCTTTGACAGTATTAGAGTTTGCTTATATTTGCCATCCACTGTCAAAGAAAATTCATTTGCCCTTTTCCTTTAAGTAAGGACAGGGTATGGAATGGATATGGGATTGGGGTTTGGTTTGGTTTTTAAATCCAGTCTCTGAATGGGATTAAAATAAACCTGCGGTGTTAGTTGTTTTGGTGCTAGACTGATAATAAAATAAAAAACAGTGTTATGAGTTTCCATACAGCCATACAACCTACAGTTCCAGTATATCGCCTTCATGTGTATCGAGCAAGTTCTTCCGCCCTTCCCTCCCATTTCCAAGGCCAACACAACGAATACTTTGTGGCCAAACACCCCTTGGTGCACTCACTAAGAGGAACGAGCCACAAGACGACCACATTCTTTCTGGAGGGCTCCTGGCATCTTCCCTATATATTCACTTCATAAAGAGTTTCTCCTCCTCAAGCAGTGCAGTCTTTTAGGTTATTAGGTATGCAGGGAAACAGAGCTAGAATCAGGTTTTTCTGCTCTAGAAGCTCCTTTCCTGGTCAAACTTTTCCTTTTTTATCCAGCTCCTTTTGCTTCATGTGAACCCTGCATGGGTGTGTAGGCCACCCCGCCACCACCAAAGGAAGGAGCGATGTCCCCCTTTCGCTCTCTGTTATTTCCAAGACATTGGCACTTCTTACAGGTTCTGAACAAATAGGATTTTGCTCTCAAACATTAACTTGTTCATCAACAATAATCATTTCTAAGGCAGTTTACTGTTGGAACTTGGTCTGTAGTCACCAGCATACTTTGTCCCAGGAATTGCATTACGAGTTTTGTGCCTTGGGCTGCCATATTTTAACCGAAATAATCTTCTCTAGCCAAAACAGACGAGAATCACTATTAGCCACAAAACTGTGGAGCAAAAAAAAGTAAAAACAATAAAAAAAAAAAATTCAAACTTTCAGTAAGTCTAGAAGAAGCTGTTAAATGACCCTCCCTCCAAAAAATAAAAAAACACACACACACTAAAAAAATTATCTAGGAAAACAGAAAGCAGGAAAGTGAACAAAATCCTGTTACTTTCTGTAAAAATCAGTAAAATGGGACAAAATGTAGCATGTTTTCAAGGAAAGATGGTGCCAAGCTATCCTGCTGCCCTTGAAGTAGACAATGTACTAGAGCTAAGTTAGCAAAAGGATCAAAGATTTATTCCAGGGCTCTATTTGGCATTTTCAAAGTGACTTACAAAAATACCAGAATGCTAACAAAACACAGTTTCAGACATATCCACAGACCTAAAGGGGAAGACTGAGAGCTTTCAAAATGTAGTACATAAGGAGAGAAGGGATTTAGAATTTAAATGCATGTTTGATATAGTTTTCAGTCCAAAAATCAGACTGATGAAATAGAAATAATCACTGATGGGACAAAACATATGTTTCAGAATCACAGTTTCAATTCTTTTATGGAGTGACAAGAGCCACTGTGGCTTTGCTTGCCCAGAAGAAACTTACTGTCAAAATAATGGAGATGTGTCAGTCTCACAGTGAAGATTTTTGATATCATATGGATTTACAGAGAGAAATCAGAGTCAAAAATCAGGAAGGATGATGTAAACTGTGATGCAAGAAGAATGGGAACTGAAACAATATGGCTGCAGACAAGTTAATTATCTGGACGCCTAAATTCTTTTGCTCTTCTAGGCATTCCAAGAATAAAATCCATGAATCCACAGCGCTACAGTCACAAGGGCCACGCAGGTAAGCGGAGGGAATCAGGCTGACACAGCTACTCATTCTGAGTCTTTAAGCCAACATCATCATGGACCTGCCACACCAGCTCGAGAGCCCATCACCAGATCAGCGCAGCCATCCACTGACATGATAAAAGGCCTAATTCAAGAGCATTATAAAAATGTGTGGCTGCCGAGGTAACCTACAGAAGGTTAAAAATACCCACAAAGGCTATTGATTTTTCAAGCGTTCTCTCACTAGAAAAATAAAAAAAAAAATTAAAAAAATCAAGAGGAAACTAGGTTAGCGAGACCTCAAAGTTTGCGACTGGCTGCTGCTAACCAGCTTTTGAATTGACTGGAACGTGCTCCTTGGCATTCCTCAGGCTACTCCACAGTCTTCTATATTAGTTCAAGTAGATTTCTGGAAGGCAATTAGAAAAAAATGGGAAAGAAAAAAAGACAACCACACTGTACCTATTTCAGTAATTTTCTGCACCTTTTCAAACAGTTTATCTTTTGTGTGTTGTGAAATTCTTTTCTTCCAAGACAAATATTTAGTTAAGCACAAAGCAAAGAGAGCGTCCCGCTAGCTTTGCAGAGGGAATGGAGACACTTACTATTTTTCTACAAGTTTGTCATTATAAAACACTCAGAAGTTGTTAAATAAAACGTTTGCTTCACAAGGTCTAAACAGCAATAAACTGTTCACTCTTGCTCTTTCTGGCAACTACTGTAGAATTTTTATGATCTTTTATGGAAATGGTTTCTAACCTGTGTGGCTGCCACATATTTTGTTTCAGTTATATTCAGCCACGTTTCCTAAAGACAAAAACTACTGTAAAAAGACTTGAAGCCTAAAACTCACATTAATGGACTAGGTGTATTGTATCAGTGTTTGAAACCACCCAGATCAATCATTAAATTCACTAGAGAAGAGGCAGGAAGAAAAAAAAAATGCTTAATTTCAATTTTTCTCATGACAATATGTTATATGGAAAACTCAGTTTGGAATGATAAACACCAGTATTTTTTGTAGCACAAGAACTGAATACAGCTAAAGAACTAAATTAGCTGCAAGCTTTTATACAGATATATATGTGTGTGCCTATAAAATATGCTGACAGCTTCCATAATTGACTGCAGGAAGCATTTTATAAAAGACAACATTAAGTCCAAAATGAAATGCCTCTGAGGAGATGATACTTCATTAAGAAGAACTGCTAGAGGTCTCACCTACTCCATCCAAATTAGCAGAGTACATCACTGGGATCAAAAAATTTCCTTCTTGGGATGAAAGGGCCAAGAAGAAATGTCTTCACTGTATTAATTTCATTTAAAAACTTTGCCTCCAGAACTACACAGTTCCACATCTGTATGTACCATTTAAAAAACAAGAAACACATTCTGACACTTCATCTAAAACACAAAAGACATGCAGGTGGCAAAGTGTTCGAAACATTTACATACACAATCCCACATACTTTGTCAATCATCCTGAAGGCTGGGGTAGCCTGGATCACAGCATCTTTCCAGGCCATTCGTGCCCTGCACAGCCTCCCTGCACTCCTTACACAGAAACACAGGTATTTTTGCTGTTGAGCAAGAGTTAAAACACTGCAGATATGGATTGCTCTTAGCAAAGCGGATGACAAGCTGGATCTATTTATTACTAAGCTTCTTTAAATCCAGTGTTGCCACCTGAAGAGACAGCTTATGCCCTCAGATCTAGTTACTGTTTCTATCTTGTTTCCACATTTTTGTACTGTAATTCTACAAAGCCAGATAATCAAATACTACCTGGTTACTCTCACAGTCTTGTCTGTTCCTTGAGGTAAAAGCAGAGTAACGGACAGCAGTACGTCTGTAGAGAAAGCTGCCTCCACTAGCAATGAATCAAGCACTGGTGCTTGACAATTATCAGAGTATCTCTGCCTCTTGGCATTATATAAAACACATAAAAAGTTCATTTTTCTGTCGTATTCTCAGATCATCCTTCTATACATTAATCTACACATTTTCTCCCAGAAACACAACCAAATGCTATTAAAAGTTACTAAAACAAAACCCCCAAAACCCAGGTTCCAAAACCATATTTACCCATTTCTTTGTGCATGAATTATTACATTTCTTACGAGAAATGAAAAAAAAAAAAATAGTAGACAAAACTCCATTCCTACAGCTTATTTGCATACTTACAGTACTCTTGACCTGCTGATCAGCTCTATTCATGCTCCAACTGACCTTTCATGATCATACAGGGAAACAACACCCGCTCCGTGAAAGGATGCTCAGCCTACTACCTCCTCACTGTTCATTAAAGAAGTCTCCCCTTTTACAGTTTTTCTAAGCTTTCATTATTTCAATTTTTCTTATTATATCTTGACTCATTTCACAAAATAAATATAACCACCACCCAAGCAGAAAAAAAACCAACAAAAAACCAAGTAACTTGTAGACACGTTAAATAAATTTTTGCAATGGATTACATTTGTGGATTTGTGTATGTTATAGAAACAGATCGTCATACTAAACATGATTATAGTCTTCCACTACTTTAGCAAAAAAAAACCAAACAACTAAAAAAAGCTCATGAATAACAACTCTGTTATACTGGGAACAGTATATGACAACTACCACCTTGGACCCAAGATAAAGATCCATATACCATACTTTCATAAAGCGCCAGAAGAAACGCATAGAATGTCACAAACACTAAAACACGTTCTTTCCTCGTATATTTTCACAGCTTCCAAAAATGAGCAGTTCAGGGACTTGGCCAATTCAAGAGCAGCCTTGGATAAACTTCACCAAGCAGCAATACACCTATTTTCCAAGACTGTATCTTACTTCATTCAGAAGCTATTCACACTTTACCGCTTAATCACCTGTTGAGGTTCCCTCTAAGTCTTCTGATTTTTTTCCAACAAGTCTTTTTAAGATAAGAGTACCTACATTACTAAAACAGTGGATGACTACGCAGTTACAGAGCAGCTTAATGTTTTGTGTTCCCACAGAGAAAAACTGAAATATCAGTTCTTCCACAGCACTATTTAAGAGCAAGTATTATGAAGCAACCTTAAATCAGAAAATAGTTTGCTATGTTTTTCCTCAGGACACCAATTCAATTCAATAAAAACATGCTGACATAAATATTCTCAGGGGCCAACAACTTTGCATATCATCAGTACTTAACTGCACTCCAAAGCACCGAGACAACCAGGTTAGTGTTGAAGCTGAAATCCTGTAGCAATTGACCAAAGGTTTCTGAGAGAGCTGAGAAAGTTTCCAGGGGAAGTTCTATTTATTTATACCAGAAAAATTAAGAGAAAAGGGGATAACCAATAGTTTAAAAGCCTATGCAGAAAATACTTGTAGCTTTTATGTCAAGATAAACACAGATTTGAAAAAAAATTCACTTGCAAACTAAACTGGTTTTAATTTCAGGATTAATATCCAGGATAAAGTGATATTCAAAACAGTTCCTAGAACATTAACTTATTTGGCAGATAGCAAATCTACTCCTACCTTACCAAATCCTCTACTCACTGATGAGAGCAGTACTAAAGATCGTCATGATGCTTCCATAGAAAAGGCAAATTTCATTACCACAGGGGTAATACCAACCCTGGGACTTGAAAGAAGTTTATTCCACTATGAAATTTCTACCTTGCTTTTTATTAGAACAAACAGAAGTCACTGCCTCTACCAGGAATCAGTACTACACCACCAAAACACATTGCAGGACTCTCCCCAGCAAAACCTTAAAGTAAATTCTTTTTAATGAACACACACTATTATTAGGGCTACTGCAGTCTCCATCAGAGATGCAAAAGGAGGAGAGGAGAAAGTAGGGAGGAAAAGGCAAAATTCAAAAAGACCCACCATCCTGAAAGGCACTGAAGCACCCCTTATCACTGGTCTCAAAGTGGCACTAACCAAGACAGTGCCCAGAAGTTCAAAGTAATCTCTGGTGTCCAGCATTCAATGGATTCTCTGTCCTGGAAATCATTTATTCCCCCTCCTCACACAAAATCACGATGAAGAGATGTGTATATATTACATAGGTGCAAAAGGAGGGCCTTCTTTCACACTCATTGAGCAATAATTGGCTTCACGGTTCACACACCTTTTGTTAATATTGTGAACTATTTTATAGCTTTTCACGTTAGTGTTATTTTCAAATAATCACCAAAATCCTCAATCTATACCTAAGATTGCCTTTTCATGTAATAAGGCTAATATTAAACTAGTCTAGCAGCTAATATAGGCAGACACTATATTGTAATGCCAACAATGTAAGAATATATTCCAAAACCAAGTTGTTAATATGTCCCATAACAATTTTTGTTGGATTCTGAACTTAAATACAGGCAGGTTTCTGAATATGAAGTGTTCAGCCAAATATAAAATTAAATACTTTTCCTAAACTAGAAACTTTCCAAACACAAAAGCGTGCAGGACTCCCCCTGAAAAGGAGTCATCCACCATACACAGGTTAGTTTGCACAGATTAAAAGCTAAATCTAATTTTCAGATGCAAAAAAAATCCTGGATGTTTGCCAGTTTAAAGCCCAAAGCAGACTTGTTACTACTCTGATAAAAAGCCCTGTGTATGGGACAGAATTTCATTCTACCTGTACTTTAAAAAAAAACTGCTTGGCTCCATAGAGTCTGTATGATATATTAAAAAATCTGAGAAAGAGGAAGAAGAAAAAATTTGAAGTCTTTCAAACAGCATTTTCCACCCTGCCCCTCAATAATTTGGATCAGTTTTACCTTACTTGGTATCTTCTGTTCTGAAAAGTGACCCAGATAATTCTCCTCCCATACAGGTTCAGTATTAAAAAAAAAAAAAAAAAAAAGTGGCTTCTAAACTACACAAATTACATTTTGTGTAAAGTATTCTTCAGTTTACTTCCTGCAAGGATCAAATACAAAATGCTTTTGCTTGAAATGACAGAGCTTTAGTGCCTAATAACTGTGAATAGAAAGACCTCCATAGCCAGACAGTCACAGAGACGCACAACACAATTTACAGTGCTGAAAAAGGACCTAAATTAAAACCCATCAGCATCAGACTGAGTTTTTACATTTACTAGATGCTTCAGAGGTCTTATGTCTGCCCTAGAATACTATATTAAGCCTCCACAAACACGATGCCAGAGAGAAGATAAAGGCAAAGTAGGGAAAAACCTATGGCAAGTAACAAGGAAAACAAGGGGAATAAAAATCCATTAAACTAATAGCAGTAAAGAGACACCCACCTCCTTCCTATTCAACAGCAATTCCCATGATGGACTTTACACATTAAGACAGTGGAAACCTGAACTGTCCTTAATGTCACTTTATAAGCTTCGCTCCCCTAGACTAAAAAAGTTCCACAGGTGATTAAACGCAAGTGTACACCAAGCCATGCACTCTGACCCAAACAGAGATGTGATGAACTGAGGGCTAACTGCTGTTCAGAACTGAACTGCAAGCAGCCAGCATGGGTTTGCCCTTGATTCTTCATGTATTATTTAAAAAAAAAAAAAAATCAACAACACAAAAAACAGCATAATTCTAAACAAAGAATAAGTAAGTATATGAAGTTCTTATCACCCTCTCTGCAGCAACAAGATTTCCAGAGCAAAATCACGGTGGCATATATGCTATATCTAAGCATTAGGGCTGAAATACATTCTCATAGCAGACAAATAATCAGACCAGGTAATGCCTGGTACAAATCTAGTGTCTAGCTCAATCCTTCCTGGCACGTTTCTGATTTTTACATTATTATAATTAACCCAATTTATGTCAGTAATTATAAGGGCAGAGACTACTACTTATTGTTAAGTCCTATTATTTTACAAAACAAAGCGAAACAAATTTTATGGCTTTCCACAGCAGCATTATGGACATCTCACAAAAAAGCTCTCCTTACACTCTTTTGAACTAAAGCCAAAAATGATTACGTAGTTTTATTATGATACCTGGAAAGTAGCCACAGCTTGCTAGGTATTGCTTCTGCAAGTATTGCTCTCAAGAACAGAAAAGTCTGACTAGATAGCTGATCAATATTGAAGCCATACTTTTGCAGTAAGTAGCAATGAAAGGTCTAAGGTAGCAAGTTTATTATATCTGCTGATGAAAATGTTGTGCCACCTACCAGAGAAATGGAAAATTGCTGCATGTTTAGAACCCCATGAGTGCTTTTTTATTATTATTATTATTATTTATTAGATTAGGATTAGCATCCTGTAAACACCATTTTAAAAGCAGGCTTTATTCATAGGCAATGTACTCTCATTGAATCTCAGACAATCAGCTAGTGGGAATATTCTGCACTATTTCTACTGCAAAGGTAATTTCTAGTTGAGAGGTATGTTTAGCAATGGCATGTGAATAAAACTGAGATTTTTAAAACCTTCACCTATTAAATTAAGCAAGACCACAAAAAATTAAGGACAAATGTGGAAAAGGCACCGAACAGCTACAAAGTAGAAGATGCTTTTGCCATAAAAAAAGCAACTCCATACCATTATCTCATTTCCAGTGGAAATCTCAGTCCCAGAACTCTTTACAAATCATGTACAAACAGCAGCTCTACTTAAATCATTATTAACATTAGGTTTTTTAGTTATGATGATGCATAATCCTTCCCTCTTCAGCTCAGTTTCCCCTGGCCAAAGCCTGTAACAGAAGCTTCCTAAAAAAACTAATGCTTTCCCTCCCCAATGAAAATTCCAATATTTTAATATTTGGTATCATTCTCAGAGACACCATTTATCATCATTTAACTGCACATTAAAAAACAAAGTTTTCATAAAGGTGCATGCAGTGAACTGTACCTCATTTTCGCCACAGTCAGAAGGTGTATCCTTGTGTATAGCCATCTGATACTTGGCAAATAAAGTGGCTGACTGGTTGAAGGATGATTTGAACTGGGGATCCTCAAAGGAGACAGGTACTAACCTCACCTTCAGAGCAAGGAAAATACAAGCATACTGTTTTGAGTGCATATGATCAGGTAATATGCTTCTGAAGGTAAGGCTAGTGAAAGATCTCCTTCTATCCACTTCAAAGCCTCTGAAGTCAGTTTTCTACTTTAAGCACAGGAATAAAAAAAACAAAATTAAAAAAAACTACTACAGGGGAAAGTCTGACAACTAACACTAGCTCAAACTGACTGCTGATATTTTCATTAAAGAATAAAAATTGTATATTACTAGAAGACTCTAAAGTAGCAGTTTATTCAACCCATTTTTTTGACCAAGTATCTAACAAATTAACCACAAATTTTATTTTCATTGTACAGTCTCAAGGACTTTTAAAATATATTATTGTTAATGGCACATCACTCATTGCCCTGGTTTAGTAATTACATATTCTTGCTACATATACTATTTCTCCAAACTCCTGATTATTTTTTTTCTTTATACTACTAAAGAAGTAACATGTCTGACAGTTAACTACCATATTCTGCCTGGTCATTACAAGAAGCAGTAACAATATGTAATTTAGATGGAGTGCAAAGATTACTTTTTAAAAGGGTTTAAATTGAAAGTGAAGAGATTTATACAACTTCTGTGAACCTGAAATGAACAGTTTGTATGTCTGATAAATTTTTACTCACGTGTTGGCCCTGATCATGCTTAGTTTGTCCTTATGTAAGCATTCAAACCAAAGCAAATGAGTTAGTTAACAGGCTAAGTGTCCAGCTGGTTTTAGTTCCTCTAAGATTTGTATTTATAAGGCCCACCACATTATCTCCAAAAGGCTCCATCTCTTACTGAACAGCACCCCCATGCAACTTCTTTGCTGTGTGCAATTCAGACCAAATATTTGTGGCACTCACGAAGACATATCAAAAGAGTTTGCACTTTCAGGATGTTGATTTTATTTGATACAGTATTTTATGTGCTCCTGAATATATAATGGATATAAAATCCAGATTTGTTTCTTCTAGAAACAAGATACATGAAATAAGAGGGGAAGCTGAGCTTTCCATAAAATTAATTTGGCCTTCTGACCTGATTTATAGTTGGTTTATCAGGTGGGTCCTTGTGAATAACCATCTGGTAACGTTTATAGACCTGGTAAGACTCCTGAAATGTGGCTTTGAACTGTGAACTTGGTGGAGATGATCTCACCACCCTCACCTTCAGAAGAAGTTAAACACATTTATTATTACAATATCATGCAGTAACTATATATTTATACATACACAAACCTCACAACAGAGAGAAATTTTGGCTTCCTGCATAAGGGCGCTAACAATTTAATTAGTATTAGCCAACAGCCGTCAAAGTCTTCAGCTCAATTTAGGCTACTGAATGCTTTTATATTTACACTGAATAACATACAAAAGGTTAAAAAGCAAGTTTTCAAACTCTAAATTAAGATAGCTAAAATGGCTACAGAAGAACTAAACAAATAGTTTTCAGGAAATAACACCAATAAATGGTATGCAGATCGACATTTTACAGAGATTTTCTGTACTACTTAAAATCTTCTCTTGTAGTTTCACACTACACTGAAAAATACTTGAAAGACCTGTGCATTTGGAAGACTCGTATCTGTGCTCTTTATCTAAAGATTATGTTTTTATTGCAATTACCCTAGGGGATTCCTTGTTATTTTTCAAATTGAAAGAGGCAAATGAAACAATGTTTCCATATTCAATTATGAGTTAACTGTAATAGGAAATTATCAGTCTTCCCCACCATCACCCTTACACACACGAAAATATATTTTAAAAAAATAAAAATATAAATTAAAAATTATTCTTAGTAAAAATTACTGCTCCCTAACCAAAAACAATGCTGTCACATGAGCAACAGTGCAAGTCTTTTGAAGCATATTTAAGGACATGTTCATTTCAAAAAAACACATAGTTTTCAGTATGGTTCTGTTTTCACAAATAACATTGGTTCCAATCTATTAAAAAAACCCAAAACAACACACTTGACAGCCATAGTGAGGAGCAAAGATAATCTGGGAAAACACTGCTGGAACCATCCTCCTTCTAATTCTACCAGCATCTTCTAAATGAAGATGTTCAGACAAAGCCATCACACTTCTGTTATACAACTTGTCAGAAAATCTGGAGGAGTTAGTGAGATGGATCAATTTCATGGCTTCTTGTCAGTTATTCAGTGAATCTTTAAATTTCCAATACCATCACTGATAATCAGTAACTACAGGAAAACAGTTATATTCAGATAGTTTTCCAGCTTCCAGAAAAAATGAAAAGAAAAAAATGAGTTTATGATTAACAAATGTTAGAAAGTCCAAAAGTCTTCCAGATTACTGTCTCTGTATTAATAATATTGATTTAATGGCAACCAGTATATTACGCAAAATTTTCCACCATCACTTTTACTGCTTCCAAAGACATCAACACATACCAATGATGTTTATAAACGGCAGCTATCATCTTATCTGTTTAATTTTATGAACAGTTACTGCTTTCTTGTCAAGATTCATTAGCATAGATAGGTTAATTATTTATATACTGCAGAACTAAATATTGAGTCTTTCTCATCATTCAACACTCAGTTAATTCAAAGTCTTTCATTTTCAAGTGAGGCTGGATGAAATGAATTTGCAAGTTACTTTGGCAACTTTACTGAGCTCTGCTATGACTGACTGCAAGTGCCAGAGTACCCTCTTGTGGTTACACAGAGCTCAGCTGCACCATATATATATTCCATAAAGTCACAGATACTAAACACCTAAGCATTTCAAAAACTCCTTAACCAGACTGTTCCTTAATTTGCCTCCAACAACAGTGAACAAGACATTACCTCTAACTTGTGTCGTGCATCATCAGGTAAAGAGACAAAAATGAAGTCTTCAATGGTTTTAGGCTGGTTTGGTTTAGATTTAGAGTTTTGCAAGAGGAAAACTTGATCTGCTTGAAGCTGAGAGCCTTCAATTGTGCACATCTGGTTCTGAAGGAGTTTCTGCAGTTTTCTTTCTTTCCTTATGTCTTTTGCTTTCCGACACGGTGGCTTGCTCAGATCAGCCCCTTTCCCTACAAGGGCACAGGCAAAGAATTAAACACCACATTTTGCACTACACATGGAATTCTTACATAATCACAAAAAAGAAATGGCTAAACTCACCATTAATTGCAGACTGTGGTTTGAACATAACATGGTCTTTCACAGTTACAACTACCAACAATGCCCGATGCCAAGCTAAGTTGCAGTGATTCTTCCTCTACAGCTGTTTAAGGCAGCACTATAATACAGAAACACCTTGACCACAATTCCACCCCAGAGCCAAGGATGTATTAAAAAACTAAAATGAAAAGTCTTCCTACTAAAGTCTGTCCTTAAATCATTCTGCCACATACCCCTCTCAGAAACAAAGAAAAGCCCCTGTTTAATGGATGGTATGATGGTGTACTACATCCAAACAGCTACAGGATCAGCTTCAAACACTGAAAGAAGAAAAAACACAACCACAAAACCTTGCAGCCAAATTCACAGAGAATTATTCTTCCACATTAAAAATTCAGGTGGCTAAATAACAGACTCCTGCAGAAGATACACAATAAGACGCATTTATTTTTTGTCACCTGGAATCCTTATGCACTACACAGAACTGCTGCCAATGCCAGTGCCATTCATTAGTGCCAATGCTACTAACATCATGGAACAGAAAAGTAAAAGGCCACATAAGCTTACATCTTTGCTTAATATCATATTCAGACTGGTTTTATGAATCAATTCTTGATTTTAGCAATTTGCCGCTATCTTTAAGAGATCAACAATTCATAACATTCTATTTGTGAAGTGTTATTTACTTAAAAGAGAAGTCAAACCTAGGAAACAACTCTCTCAGCATGGAAAATAGTACCTATAAATATATGTATATATAAATATATAAATATTAGAACAGTACATAGAACTATAAACATAGTATAAGAACTTAAGTTTTAAAGCAACACAAATCCAAAGACATGCACAAATGAAAATTGAAGTGGTCCAAATAAAGTAAGGGGCCAGATAATTTTCTACACCGGACACTGGCACAAGATAAAGTGTCAAGACATGGGAATGCCTTGTACAGTAAAAGACAAATTAATACAGAATTTTTTCAAACAAATAAGATGGCTAGTCTCCATGCTACCCTCTAAAGGCACTGAAAGGATGGGTAACAAGCATAACCTACTTACAAGTAGCAATTATTAAAATCATACTAGACAGTATGATTTTAGTCGATACAGATTGTAAATCCATAACTTCAAATATGTAAAAATTACAAAAAGCAAGAAACATTTTCTTAACACTTTCAGTTCTGCCAAAAATTTGTACATCATTGTTGGCTATTCCACGTAGCACACACAAGTCACTGAACACCATACCTTGCTCCAGCTGTGCAAGAGCTCTATGAACCTGTTCCACTGCTGGGAGAAATAAATTTTCAAGGAATACCTGTCTCAGCTTAGCAGCTGCTGTTCCAACTTCCATACAGAGTGAAAGCTGTACTCAAAATCGCATAAGCAGCCAGCTAACATAATACAATGTGACTCTAATTCTATATCTTTTTATTACTTTTTAGGGCAGTGGTCATGAGTTGGAGGCCAAAAAAGAGCCATAATATCGAAAACTTCAAAAAGAGAGAAGAGAGGAAAAAACTAATCCCATATAGGGAAATGCAGTCATATCTTGCACAGAAGCAAAACTGTAATAAATATTTATGACAAATTGCTGAATAAGTCTTTTACGCCATCAGCTTTCTCCTGAACTTCACATATTTGCAAAAGATGCAGCAGCAACTTTTGAAAGACTTATCTTTTCAAACGGGAAAGTATCCTGAACAGTACTTTCATTTGAGGCATTGGAAAGAAGATACATTTACAAATCTGTTAATATTTATAACACGTAAAGAAGAATCCAAACCACGCTTAACTACGGCTTATCCCACTTTATTCCCTTGAAGGCCTGGAAATTACATAGAAATTGTTTTTTCCAGAATTCCTATGAAACACAGCTACATCTTTCTTTCTTTCTCCTCACCAGTAACTTATTAGCCAGAACTGACATCTTCCTTGTTCTCTACCCGCATCAAACCTTCCCATGGACAATGGGAACAGTTGTATCCTTCTGCAAACTAGAAATGGTGAGAGCACTGGTATTTAGAAAGATCACTGGTGTGTTTAGTTACTTCACCTGTCAAGAATCACAGCCCTCAGAGCCGCTGCCTGCATCTTTCTTTACCAACAGATACATCACAAATTTGCAAAATACTTTATGCTGGGATAAACTTTTAAGTATCACTAAGACTGTAAACCATTCTTTTTAATGTGCATACCACACAGAATTTACAGAGTTTATGAGGGCACTTCTGGGGCAAGTCAGTAGCAAGCTCTTCATGGCTGACCCAGAAAAGTCCCAGGCTGGTTTCTCCACATCGACTCCAGGACAGCTGAAATTTGAGAGCATCTCAGGGACTTGACAAGGAGCTGATAGCACTTCGGCACTGTTAAGACATCCTACAGTTGCACTAGCAAATTTTATGATCAAGTGTTCTTACCTCTCAGCTAAGGTTTTTTGAGTATTTGTTTCATCCATACAGCTAAAATTATTCATCAGAAAGGAACAAATATTATGAGGAAATTAGACACTATGTGACCTGTCCACAGGCAAACAAATCAGAGGAAAAGCTTATTTAAAATACTCATGATTCATTTGAAGAATGAGTACTTCATCCATACTGAGATCTGTTTCATGTCTCCTATCTTCTATAAGCTGTAAGTTAGCAAGAACTTCTTTAAAATGAATGTTCCTACAGACATAAGCAAAACTTCTTTTCTATCTGAAACTGTGCAGAAGCAGCCCATTATTTCTATAGGACAATGATCTTCTTTGTTTATAAAGGAATAAAAATGCAATTAAACAATCTTATTACGGAATGTCTACATTTTCGACGATGAAAACTAAACATCTTTCTAGCTGGAAAATTTTAAACTAAATTTGACCTGTGACACCACTTACCCTAAAAAAAAAATAAAAATTATAGATTATTAAGCTTTCTGATGCATTTATTACTCATTTTTAAATTTCATTTAAAATCTCCAGAAAGGCACACCCTAATGAGTATTTCTCCTGTGTAAAACCTCTTTTTCCAAAACATAGCACATTTCAAGCTTTCTTTATCTGCATTTTCAGTATTTAAAGGTTTACCCAATGTTACTTCTAACACAACCGAAGACCATACCTCACCTTTTTCAAAACAACGGCAGGTTTACACTCATAATCTTTACCCAAGACTGCCATCTGCTGTCGATGTCCACTTAATTTGCTTTCAAAATTGAGTTTACATAACCCAATTTTTTTCATTTTTTTTTTTTTAAAACAAGAGGGTTTTCAAAATTTGCACAACAAACAGAAGTCATATAAACTATAAAGGACTATAAAAGCTTTGACTTCATTTTATAAAATCAAAATATAAAATACAGTCTAAAAAATTCTGGAGTAGTTTTCCAGGAACACGTAACAGTACTGCTTTCATGCAGCACTACTGGTTTTCTCATCAAGCATTTCTGAAAACCCTCCTTTTTTGTTCAGATGCAAAATTGCTTGTTATGCTGTTGAAAATCTGATCCAATTTGAATGAGTGCTCATTAAGAAAAAAAACGCCCTATAGAACGGGACAAATATCTCTGTAAATGAGAAGTAACTGACTTTCTCATAAATACCAGCACAACTTGTAATAGGTGAGTGAATTTAGGAATTAGTATGATGGCTGCCCCAACACAAGCAGAAGCTCTATAGCATCTATTAGGATTTTAACTAACATCATACGCCATGCATTGGCTAATTGCAGCTCAGAAACTGCCCTTTACTTTTCTTAACAGGCCATTGTAGAGGCTATGCTAAACTGGAAACACGATCTGTAAGACAAGGCTGCCTCACCTGCAACCTCTGGACCATAAAGAGCCTGTCAGCAACTCTGCCTTCTTCTCCAGTGCTGGCTGTTCGTGAAATGAGTTGTTCTGCAATAATCCACCCACACCTTACCATCTTCCTTCCAGAAATCATCCACATCCCACAGGCACATAGCCAGCTAAAATGAGAAGCAGTAGGAGAGGCAACTCGCAGCACTCTGGGAGCATATCCTGGCAGCAGTAGTTTCCAGTGCTGCTTTTTTCCTCAGGGACCCTCAAGGACTCCTCTGCACATGCAACAGGTATGACCACACCACACAGGGGATCACCCACCAGCTGTGACACAGTTTGCCCTGTCACAACAAGCTACACAAAAAGCTTAACACCATTGCAAGCAGATGTAGATTCCAGGTTCTCTTGCCACACAAAGGGGTACCACAACACCTATCACACTCAAAATTTACAGTCAGATGACTGACAATAAGATTAACTTTTTTTAGGGTAAAGATTTCATGATCAAATTCAGCCCAAAGGCAGCATTTTGGAAATCTTTAAAATTACAATACTAAAGCTTGACTGAAGGATAACTTCCATACTGAAAAAAGTGATCATACTATTTAAAATCAGTATTATACTAAATTAGTAGTATGTTAAAAATGCCACCAATATTTCACATACTTTTACACAAAAACTGTAGAAATTAATAAGCGTTTACCTTCAGTCTTTAACGCAAGACCTGTAGCATTGTATAAATGCATCAGAAGTAAAGATTGCCTTACTTCTACATATTCACTGCACTTCATTGCAGAAATGTAATATTAAGTCCACAGAAAAAAAAAAAAAAGGAGAAATTACTATGTAATTTCATATACTTCATTGATACTGCTTTTCTAATCTCAGGTAGCCAAAATCTAAACCAAGGAAATCTCCCGAACAGATGAAAAAGCTCACCTAAAAAATGTCCATTCTTTATAGAGGACCAGAAGAATCTGTACCTTGTTTTTCTAAATCAGCGGAAAGCTATACAGTTTCCTTTAAGTCTATGAAATAACAACATGACAACATACTGAATGTATTTCCAATGCCAGTCAGACCTGGGGCAAATAGTCTATGAAAGCGCAAAAAACATAGTCTTAAACTAGTTATTCACAGGGGTGTATGCACAGGGTGTAAACAACACAATTTGTATTACAAGATGGCCTGCAGAAACGAAAAAATGTAAAGAACAATAGCTCAGGTGTTTTTCTTGGGTCTTAAACTCATTTCCCACGGCTGCACAGAGACAAGATTAAGCCTTAACCTAACTCAGTCACTAGCGCTGTATCCAGCTCTGTCTTGCACAACCAGGGAGTTGATCCTTATGGGTCCCATTCAGCTTGAGAAATTCTATGATTCTACAAGCCATACCTCAAGGTACATAAAGCTTGAGTCACCACATCCTACAGAAGAAAGGGAAAGCTGGATATACCTCTTATTCTGCACACAAAAGTATCCCAAACCGGAAACTGAATGGAAATCTCATGAGATTCAACCACCTTGATCAATGTGACTGCAATCTAAATAGCTTACAGAAAACGACTTATTGAGAATACACATTTACAGCTGATAAATTAAAAAAAAAAAAAAAAAAAAAGAAGAATGAAGATCAATGCAACTTTCAGGAAAAACTAAGAAAACAAGTAACATGCAGCACCTCACAATTTATACACTATAATTCCATGAACTGGGAAGAGTACAGGGAACAAAAAGAAACAATTACTGATTTACTAGGCAAGACAAAAAGAAGGACTTCACCAGCATGTGTAATCATGATAGTATATTCCAATTACCATGAGAAATTTGACTACCTGGTTTAGGTGGTGCAGGAACAATTTTAGCTGAACGTGATGGTTCTCCAAGGACTGGTGTATCTTTATCTGCACTTATCTGAGGAGAACCTGATTCCACCTTCTGCACGTTCACCTCTTCTTTTGTTTCTCCTGCGTCCTCATCTTCATTCTCTGCCCTCTCTGTGTGATCCACACTCAAGGGAGTCAGTTCAGACTCACTGACACGAGATTCACTTTTGCATGCAAAATCGCATGGGACCACATCCTCTATATGGGAATCCATAGGCTCTTCTGTAAATAATTAAAAACTACATGAGTGAATTTCTGTATATATAACCGCAGCTCACACTTTGCACAATTAATATTTTACAGCAAATTAACTCATTTTCAATTTTACAACTGTTTTCCAACAGATAAAGCGACTGTTTGTGATAGTCTGGAAACAGAAAACTTCCTTTACGATCCTGAAATACTAGCACCAACTCATTCACGAGAACAGTTTTAACTTCTCCACTAAAATGGGGCAATTAATCTCATGCTGTAACTACAAACAAACAACAACAAAGATACAAAAAACCTAGAGCGTGCGCATACACACACAAGAAGGAAATTATGATTCAGAACCAACACAAGTTTCATCACAACTGAGAATAGCTGCTTTTGATTTGGATAAATGGGGTGTGACTGTTCAATCACTTGGAAGAAAAACTCTCTTTTCCCTGCTTACTCTTCCTTTTCTCTGCCACCCTCTCCTGCTTAGTCCTCTCCAGATTATTGCTTTTATGACAGAGGTGAAAACAGGATCTAAACCTCTACAGCACCCAGCTAGAAAGTAAGCATGTACCTAGAGATGAAAAAGAAAACAAGCTGGTCTATGCAAAACATAAGGAAATATATTCTTCAAAAGAGCAAGTCAGCTGCACAATTTGGTCTCTGGGCTACACAGTGCTCTTGATTCAAAACACAGTGTAGAGGCACAACTTACATGGACCTTTATAAAAGGGTCCATATAAACATATCAAAGTGTACTAGCCATTCTATCGACCAAGTAGGTACGTCATCCTTTGAAACATCAACATTGGTTTTCAAACACTAAGAAATTCTTACCTTCACTCACTGCTTTCGAAACATCTCCTTTAGAAATAAATTTCAACATTTTCTTCAGAACTTTCTTGTGAGATTTGGAAGTCTGAAAATGCAAAGCCTGGCACCTTAAGAAGAAAAAAATTATGACTACTTATTTTGTGGAAGATTATTTCAGAAGAAAACAT
The DNA here is from genome assembly GCA_035590215.1 of Microhierax caerulescens. Classification (NCBI taxonomy): domain Eukaryota; kingdom Metazoa; phylum Chordata; class Aves; order Falconiformes; family Falconidae; genus Microhierax; species Microhierax caerulescens. The sequence continues at coordinate 48,161,825 of JAVJGJ010000062.1, forward strand.
TAAGGAACCGCTTGAAAAAGTTACACTGTGTGTGTATTTTCTAATTATTTTTGTGTTTCCCTATATTAAGTCATCACATATTTAATCAACATTTCTGAGTTAATAAAATCACGTTGTACTGCACAATATCATTTTTTATTTGGTGTGTACATCACAATAATCACTAAAATATGCTCAAGCACTGCATAAAAAAGCTTTCCTAGGAGGCTAATACACTAGAATTTTTCAGTTATCTATTTTATAGATACAGCATTGACACTAACTAGTAATACCAGAAAGGCATATTTAGAATGATTCATGCCTATTCAACTGACAGCCCCTCTTATTTGGGCTACTAAAGCAGTGTTTGTGGGACACAGACACGCAGGTTCACCTGCAACCAGTGAACAAGACAGCAATCACAGGACTCTTGCTTTGGACTGCAACCCAGAAGCAAAAGGCAAGGGTACGCACTCAGCCTACAGGAAAACATCACAGAGATACTGATGTGCCTATGCACAAACACAACAGCATATACTGAGTACTCAAAGTATCATTTCAAGTTGATAAACTTCCCAAGTATTATGTATTTAAAGCAGGAAACACATATGGTTCAACATATTTGAAGTGGTCAAATCACTTACACTCATATATTTTGAGCTTCTTACCTTATCGTGTACTGAGGACAACACGTTTGATTCATGATAGGTTTGTAGATGTATTTTCCACTTCTAAAAGCAAGAATAAATATGTATTGATTTTTTGTTGCTTATACTACAATATAAATGGAAGACCAACCTTTTTTGTTAAAATATCGAAATATTACATGACGAGTAACAAGTCAGAAGCAAGTTCTTCAGCTTTTTACTGCTATAATAAAATACTCTCCTCCTAAAATAACAGAGTATCTTCCTGTTCAACCCCATCATGTTACAAAAAGTGGCAGAGCATTGAACAAATAGTTCCATTTCAATTAGTAGTGGAAACTACTTAACTGTTTCCACAGACTTAATTTTAAAACTGGACTCCAAATTGTATCTAAACAAAACAGCTTTGTATTTTCTTTTTAAACTTACCTTCGCCATCCTCTGTCTATGAGATCCTGGTAATCTTGAACTGTCATTGAATGTGCCCACATACCTGAAATAAATAATACAGTAACACAATTGACTGACCACAGTTGTGCTCAAAAATACAGGGACTTCCACAGAAATATCACTGGAAATCTGAGCAGGTAATGGCAAATAGGTGTCCTTCGAGAATTTTTCCTTGGCATATTTGTAAATCTCAGAAGTTACCAAGTTCAACACCCACACTGAGTATAACAAGAAGCCACCATAACCAACATAAATCTTGGGATGCAACCAACTATATTGCACTGACTGTACAAATTGAAAGTTTACCTCTCCACCTGCTCTCTTTCCCAGAGATACACCACCCAAATAACATACGATTGCTCCTTAATTTTGCTAAAATCATTCGGAAACACTGGGTGAGAAGAAGTCTTTTGAGAGGCACCGAAGGTGGCACAGACCATTCCCAGAGACCCCCTCGGAGAGCAACTGCCGGGGCAAACCAGCCCGCCACCTCTTCAGCAGGCATAGAACACAGCCGGCTCCCCGGCAAAGGGGCTTAGGCCAACAGAGTCTGGCCACAGCTTTAGAGCCGCGGGCCGCGCCAGGCAGACACGCTCCGACCCAGGGATTAACCCGGGCGGCGCTGAGGCGGCGGGTCAGGCCGGGCAGCAGCACCTGAGGCGCCGGGCTGGGCTGAGGAAACGCCGAGGGGGTGAGCCCAGCTACAGCCCTCAGGCTGCGCCCGGCCGTAACAAGCACAACACCGCACGCTCCGCACAGCTCTCCCGTTACTTTTGACGGTTTGCCCTCAGCGCGGAGAAGTACACCTACAAAAGCAGACCGGGAAGGGAGGGCTCCGGGCACCGCCGCCGCCTCGCCCCGCGGGCCGCCCCGGGGGGCTCGGCCCCC
>JAVJGJ010000062.1:48164501-48175621 GCA_035590215.1 Microhierax caerulescens
CCGAGCCGGGGCGAGGCCGCTGCCTCCCGCGGTGCCGCCAGTCCCCGGCCGAGGCCGCCGCCCGCCTGCCGGATTTGCATGAACGCACAGCCCGCGGTGCTGTTGCAGGTGACCGAAGATCACAATGTTGTCACAAACCCTCAGAGCCCGAGCACGTTTTGTCACCCCTCGGAAACATGCCCTAACGGCGGGTCACTGCTACCTCGGCTGCTTGGATCAAAATCCTGCCCAATGATAAAAGGAAGCAAGAAATCCTAAAAAAACCCTCCGGAGACAGTGGTCCTCCGAGGAGCAAAAGGAGTTACCATCAGTAACTGCGACCAAATCGCCAAACTCAAGCCTTTTATTTCCAGAAAAGAACAGAAAGACAGTATCCATTTGTCCTGCAGCACCCAAGATCATCTAGGTAACAAGACTAAACATCTCTGCTCTGACAACCTGTGAATTCCACCTGCAGGCTGCTGTTGGGGAGAGACAGGGGATGAAAGAAGGGGGATAGCATTTCCTTTTTGTGAAAGCTTTCAAGTGTCAGTAAACTTCATATAAAGTAGTAAACTAAGCCACAATAAATAGAAAGTATATGGTAATAACCCTGTGACAGGTATAAACAACGCAGCTCAAAATGTTCCAATAAAAATAAATTTAATTTTACAACATATACATATAAAATCTCTTCTGAATGAAACACTTTAACATATTTTCTTTAAGGCACCTAGGGGAAGGAAAACAAGAAAAGGCAATTAAGACATTAAGATTTGGAACTTAACAAAGAAGTGTTACAATACAAGAATTGAATCCTGTTGTTGAAAGGCTTTTAGAGGGAACCAGGCTGTCTCCCCTTCCTGCTTCCCTACGCCCTTCTTCAGATTACTCTATTAACAACACTGGCTGTCAGTAGGTTAAAAAAAAAAAAAAAAAAAAAATAGTGCAAAAACTAAGCTATGACTCCGATAACATTGCATTCCAAGTTGAAGTATAAAGTTCCAAAAATTAACTGAAGTATATCACTTAACTGACCATAAAATGTAAAAATAAAGGGGTTTTTTTCAGGTAATCACTGCATACGTTTCATTCCATGAAGAGATCAAGAATGCAGAAATCTTTCACCCATTACACAATTACCTGCTTATAGTTTTTCTACATTTTTTTAACTCACAGGTAGTTTCCCTGCAGTTCTTTCACATGCATAAAGAACTCAGACACTGTATCCTTATTTCATTTGATTTATTAAAAAAACTTACTTGAATTAAGCTATGTCCATATTATCTTCATTTTTAAGAGGAGGGCTAATCATGGGTTCTGTTATTTCGTATGTTTCTACAATGTCCTGGTTAGAGATGACAAGAGTGAGTACACAAGTTACAGGAGCTGAACTATTTCAGTTTAACTGCAGATACCACCGGGTAAGTAATAAAGTCTCTCATACTAAAGTACTATTTCAAATTACCAAGTTTCTTCTGTACATTCTAAGCAAGGGACAAAGGAGGAGAGTTGCTTGTGCTAAAAACTACTTTTTGTGTAGGATTTTATCACAAACAGCAAACTGAGGAAACTGTATCGAGAACTTCCCCTCTAGAAGCAAGTATCATATATAAGGGCAGAAACAGAATCTGTATTTATGCAGCGCTCATATAAAACAGTAAAGGCAAGTCACTGCCCAACTTAAAAGCACTGAAACTGAACAGGCTTCAAGGATCAAAGATAAAATTGCTATCCCAATTCTCAGTTTTCTTGCAGTTAAAAGCACAGATTTGTGATTGTTCTAGGACCCATAAAATTCAATGTAGTAATAATATATACAGGACCACCTACCCTCATCAGAGTACATAACAGCACAGCTCTCTGATGTGTTCTTACACTTAAGGGAAAAAAAATTTAAAGTATTATACCTTCCATTCTTGATGGTTGAGAGATATGACAACCTGGTTCCGTGCTCCAGCCTTACCGTCACCCTCCCTTCGCTCACAGTCTTTTGATGGTTCTGTTCAAAATACAGTATTTTCATGACCTTTACAGTTGTAAAGTCACTTTCCTCCAAGAACACAAATGCTTCACAAAAGGCAAATAAATTGTACATGCTCCACTAAGCTAGTTTCTATCAATAGCTTGTACCATGTATTAAAGAAACTTCTTTAGTCTTCCTCCTAAAAATTTAGGAACTAACATTTCTCAGAGTCCCAGGAAGACTCTTAGTATTTAATCTTTCATGGAATCTCACCAAAGTCTTAATTTCATTGACATTCTGCGGGAATGAAAGCCAAAGACCTCATATATAGGATGACGTCTCCTTTTCAACTGTTTTGAAGTTGCAGCGCTCCCCAACTCAGGCAAAGGAGACTCCTTACACACAAAAATATCTTTTCTCAGCAAAGCATAACAATGTTCATATTCTTATTAGCAAAAATATCACATAAAAGGAAGGGTAATAACCTTTTATTTCTATCAATAGAAATATCAGCATAATGGCCTTTTCCTATATTTTGATATTTAAAGACAGTCCATCCTTTCAAAGTTTCTCTCATACACCTCTTCACACTTTCACTGCATATCCCCAAATCTCTACTCTCGCAGCTAAAAACATACCTAAAACTTTGGTTTTTGTTACAACATTGGAAAGTAGCTACATCTTAAGTGTTCACAATCATAGTCATTTAAAGTTAGATCTTACCTATTATTGGCAATTTATCATCATCCAACTTTAATCTTGCAAAACCATCCTAAAAGACAGCAGGATTTAAAGTTTCAGAAATTAGAGCTATCTAGTTAGGACAGAGCACTGAGATTTCCTATTTTTAACAAATATATTACGTAATCATAAACAGGCACATATATTGATAAAGAATCTTAATTTGCATACTGAATCAAAAAAATTATTTATATATTGCACTTATTCATAAAGTATGAAGCTGATATAGGACAGTTGGTAACTGCTGGATTATAAAAAAAAATGTTTTATTAAAAATCATTATTATTCATTAAGTATACTTGAGTTAACCATAATAACATCACTCCTCACTACAAACCTAAGTTTAGTCAAAATGTATCTGTAAGTTTTTCTCTTTTCCCAAATTAATTTTACTTATCAGACCAACTATGTATAGCTGGATATGCAAATCTACAGACTCAACAAGAACACAAAACACTGCACCTACACACCTTCCTACAACTTCAGTAACTCTTCGGTACTCTATGGCCACTCTTCTACACTCTAAAAGGTGAACTAGAATCCCTTTTCAAAAAGTGTATTAACAGCAAAAGTTTCACTATTGTTTTGTTGGTAAATTGATTGTAGTAGAAAAATCTTATTTTAAAAGATTAGTCTGTCAGCTCTTTTCTATTCAGTGTACGATAATTACCGAATTATCATGCACTGTGTGTTGAAAACAAATTAGGATTCCTAATATTGGAATCCTAATCTGTTAATATTAAAGCCATGAAAACAACAAATCCATATTTCTAGATAATTCCATATCTAAAATAAGAATTCAAGAACATGTCATGCCTTACCCTTATAATGAAGGACACGTGAAAGATGTTTTCAACAGTTCGTGGAAATGATTTTGGATCAATCACAAGATCAAAGAAGGAAATAGGCGTATCAGCTAGAGAAGCAGAATTGGGTTTGTTAAAAAACCAAACAGGTGGTATTCACAGAGCAGTTATGTAAACAAACACTTAACTCCTTTTAAAAGCTAACAATGTTTATGTCAACTAAGATACATTGTTGAATTCCTAGTTGCCTACAGAAACAAAATGTCTAGAGCATATTTTCTTCCATCTTTTGCCACACACATATACACACATTATGACTACTGCCTTCTAAAAAATGGCATGCTCTAATAAGAGGGAGAGTAGGATTTAAATTTATTTTGCAATCAAACAGCAACTGATCAGTGTTCATTACAAAAATAGTCAGCATATATCCCTTAACATAAGGATTTTTACTTGCAAACTCCACCTAATTTTGTAGTTTAACCACACTTAACTGTAGAATATTAACAGTATTCATCTTCTCAAATTAATGCTTTAAAAGCTTAGCTGAATCATACTTACGATCATTTTTAAAATGAGTTTGCAATAATCCCAAGATCCTCTCTACTTCTTTTTCTGTAGCTTCCTGATGAGACTCCTCCATTTTTTTTAACTGGAAAAAGAAACAGTTTCACCTCAACTAACCACTGTTTTAAGACAAAAGACAAAAGATAATTTTGTCCTCTGTGCCACACATGCAGTTACAGACGCACTTACGTAAACACGAGACAACTTCCGAAGTGCTTTAGGAATGAATTCCCATCTTACAATATCAAACTGAAAGGCCACAGTTTGTGTGTTTTGGGCTTATTTACAGGTCTACGCTTACCTTCCAATAGTTCTGTGGAACTGGGTTACCCCTAGTACAGTCTGTGAGTTTACTGAAGAAGTTAACTTACAAGCATAGAAGGGCAGGTTATTAAGATCTTTAACTTTTTTCCAGAAAAGACACCTAAGCTGACATGTAAGAAACATCATGGCATGAAGTTTGACATGGTCAAAGGACACAACTATTGTAATTTTACAGATTTCTTCATTGCCTGCAAAGCAGGGTACTCCAATCATCCTTCAAGTACTGTGATCAGCAGAGTACCAAATTCACTTTTCAAGTACAGTCTTCAGCAATCTTTTTGCTATTCCTGTTAGCTAACACTTCCCCTTTGACCATTTTGCAATAAAGCAAGCTACAGGAACTTTCACACGTAACTATGTATCTAACCCAGATTAACACCTGTGCTGGTGTTGACCTAAGCAAACCACAAAGAGCAGTCACTTCTGGAAACAACTCTGGCAAACCCTCCAGCTCCTCTTCCCCCCAGTACAAATTTTATCAGAATAATTTCTATCACTATTTGGATTATTATGAAGTAGGATGTATTTAAAAAGGCATACTCAACATATTGCCCTTATGTACTGGCATTATCTGCCAGAGGTTCCCTGTAACAATGTGGTTTATTCTTTCAAAGTTTCAAATGTAAGCTTCCCTGGAAGTGTTCTCAGGCTTTTGCCTTTCTGCCAGAGTAAGACAGACAGTAGGGAAACAGGAAACAGCTCATTAGTTTGATGTGTTAACCACATTTCTGTGCAAATGCCACACATTGTTAGACACTCTTCAAATAAAGGTTGAGAACATGATAATGTAGAGAAGTGGGGGTTTTACTTTCCTTTCAAAACAATGACATCAGAACAAATGAGCTAATTTGAACTTGGAAAAAATCCCATCAGTCTGTAAATCCTATTTCTGAACTTGAAATCAGTCTGTAAATCCTATTTCCTTCCACTCAGTGAGAAACTGCACTCCACATAAATCAAGAAGCCTGATAATGAAGTCTGAATCCCTTAGTACTACACAGTTCGTAACTACAAAACCCAAAACCACACAAACAAAAAAGTCAGATGTCAATTGTAGTAACTACACCATAACAAATAATTAATCAAGATACCACTTCACAAACCTGAGCAGGCATCGCCCGTTTTTCTTCTCCTCCAGTAGTCTTTTTCTGCCTCTCAATCCGTTGCCTTGGTACAGGAGGATCAGACTTGAAAGATCCCAACCTAATCAAAATAAAAAGAACACATATGTGGAAATACATTTTACATTATATGCTAAGAAATCTATATACTGAGCAGCTGATCTCCTGATAAAGTATAAAGTAATGACCGATAGCTAAAAATAAAGCCTCATCACATTTACAGACTTCTGTAAACAACCATCCCCAAAAGTTGCTCCCAATATAAGTTGGCAGCCTCATACCAGAATTATCAACAGATGTATAAAATTTGATGCAATTAATCCAAGTGATTATATTTTTTTCAAACTGAAAACTTTAAATCTACTTCTCTTTAGTGAAGAAATGAAACAGAGTATCCTCCAATATCTCTATTTGAATTTATTACAAATTTTTCTGTCTGAAAACTCTCTCCATACAATATTTACCTCTTTTTCACCTTTTGTTTAGTTTCTCTAAGTTCAGGTTTGCAGTAAGCTCTTTTAAAAAAAAAATCCACAAATTTTTAGAACACAGCCTATCAATAGAACATTCAGTACACTAAAAAGAGATCCAACATTTCTCATTAAACAATGTGAATGTAATATACGTGCTAGATTTAGGCACTTTCTTGAAGTGCTCACCTCTCTCCATTGACTATACAAGGAACCCAGGCTCCTAACTTTGCTTGCCTTGGATCTCCACCAAGTTAGGTGCCTAAAGGAGAGAGTTGAATTGAGATTCAATCCAAGTTAGTTCAGCAGGTACCCAAAAATTCTGCAGCACATATTTTTCCCTACCTTGTATGAGTTGCAACTGCTCTATTTCAGAAGTCATGGACTTATCTTGGGGAAAAAACAAAACTCAGGCCTCAAATAAACATAGGTGGAGTCAAAAATAAGTAGGTCTTTTCCTAAACTGAGTACTACACTTTATTATTTAAAATTAATGCTTTGCAAATATTCACATAACCTCCATCAAAAGAAGCTCATCATTTCTTAAGATGTCAAAACGCAACTGATGAGAAAAAGTCTTTCTTGCAGCCAGTTTTGTCTTAAGATCATAAAAATAATCAGGAAATATACTTAGCGTTTAGAGCTTACAGCTTGAAAGTGCAAACAGAAGTTTGAAATATCTCAGTTAGCTATCCAACATTAAATATCAGCTATCCAACATGATATCATCATCAAAAATGATGAAATTACTATAGTCAGCAGCTTTCTTACAATTACAGTGATATGCATTGAGGGGTGGAACCAGTTTAAAGGCATAGACAACTGAATAATATTCTCACAGCTCTACTGTTGATAATTAAATTGAAGTAGACCCTGCTACTGTAGGCTGACTTTGAGAGATTTAAATTGGAGTGTTGTCTATGTGCCAGGTGACCAAGAGTCATTTGACAGCCACTAAAAAGGCTTCTACTAAATGGGCTGCCTAGGCATAAGGAGAGATGATGCTGATTCTGCATAAGGCCACTTGCCAGAAATCAGGCAATTTCTTCTGAAGGTGGAGTCAAAAAACAACACTGTAAAAGACAACCCATTAACAAGAGGAATTGTTGGGTCTTTTCATGACAATAGTCATCATGTAAAAGATATAGACCCTGATGGACTGACTTTTCATAACTGTCTGGAAAAAAGAAAAAAAACTCTATTCATAATTCTGGCTGCAGATTGTAGCCAAGCCAAATAAAAATCAAAGAGAGAAATACTATAAAATATTTTGGAGACAAGTAGTTCACTGTACTATAATAATAAACACCACACAAAAGTTCTTGTTGACATGACAATCTGTGACCAAGATTAAACTCTACTGAAGCCCAGGGCATTAAAAATAAGAACAACTAGCTTGTGCTGCAGTAAATACAATTTCCTTAAATAAACTTACATATAGTGAAAAGAAGGTGCTCTTCTGAAGTACTGTTCTGCTTCTGCTCCCAGTTTATGCCAGGCATTACGAGCTAAATAGCCACCTGAAATGCCCTCACAATCGGAATCACCATCATTCTCTTCTTTTTCTATGCGGTTTATACCCATGAAGGTTAGCTACAAAAGAAAAAAAGCTGCAATGAAAAGTTGCTTCAGAGAAATATTAGTTGATACATTAATGATTAAATACAGTATTATGGTGTTTATACTGCTAGATTAATATTTAATATCACTGCATAAGAACCTTGACTTTCCTGAAGATACTGTGCAAACAGAAGAACACTCACATACAGACTTGCTGTGTTCAGCAAACAATGAACTAAAGACCTATAGGTAAATAAAACTGCCTACATTCCAAGAGAATTTCAAGAATGTATGAAGTAGCAAAGCATTTCTTAAATTGCACTATAAAACTAAGATGCCTTACAGTTTCTGAACACCATAACACACACACTTTCAGGAAACCCAGTTCCTCAAATACCGTAACACGTATTTGGCCCAACTCTGCATCCACTTTATATTGCAGAGCTCTAGACTTGACCAAAGGCTCCTTACTAATCTGCTGTAACATCAGAGAAAATTTTCAGCAGGGAGTCTGCTTCAAAGCTGTTCTGAACTGACTCTTCCACCCAGTCACAATAGAGAGACAAAACTCGTCAACTCTGAAGACACACAAGTGATCCAAAGTCCCATTGCATGTCAGTGACACAGTGCCTTAAGAATCCTAAAACATAGAAAACTGCAGACAAGATAAAGAAACTACTTAGCTTTTGGGAAACTACAAAACAGTGAGTATAAAAAAAGTGCACATGACTACCTTAAGAGCATGAACCTACTAATCTGTGATAAAAGCAGCAGCAACACAACAATGGGCAGGATGTCTGCATTTTAAGTTATATTTTCCCCTACGCATACTGAAAATGATTAATACATAGTTTACAACTATTAACAACATTAACCAGAAAGTTAATCACAGAAATCACAGAACCCAATAGGAAAATTTTAAAATTCCATCAGAACTGTAATCTATTGCCTGATAATATATTTTTGTCCTCTGATTCTGTAACAAATAGGGCAAACCTCCAGCAAAATTGCTGATAAATTCAGAGCCTGGAACTTACCAAGTCTTCCGCAAATGCTAGTGAATCAAATGCTGTCATCTCAAAGTGCAACTCACTGGCCTTCTCCTTTCCTAGATTTGATGCTAAGACAAGAAATTGGGCATCCAGCGCAGCCTCTCGTGCACAGGAAACTGTTACAGAAAAGATTTTATGTATGTAAAATTTACTCTATGTATTAATTATTTTATGTATTAAAAAATTAGAATACAGACTATCCTTGGTATAAAGCTTTGTAGCTCATATTGCAATGACCCCTAACACACTCATACATAATCCTTACAATATTTGCATTAAAATAAAAAAAAAAAAAAGGAGCGAAAAGGAGAGGATGACACTTGCAAAGGCAAGCATGGAAAAGTAACATGTTATCTTAACCACTATAATGCATATTTCATTGATATATTTTCCACCTCTCCAAGAGAAATCAACATCTTTACACTGATACCTTTTATATGTGCTACTTACATATATTGTTCTAGAGTCAAGATAAAGCAAGGAGTATTTGTAAGTGCAAACAAACACTAATGATAATTCATTTCTCATACCAACTTATTCAAACAATTCCTCTCCAACTAAACATATCTATTTCAAGTTATACTTTAATAATTCTGATAAAGTACTTGGAACAACTTTTTTCTCTTGTCCTTTTTTGTTTATAAGGCATTACTGCCTCACAGCCAACTTTCAAGCAAAGACCTCTAATGAGGACCACATAATTTGTTTTACCTGCACTAAACAGTTTATTGGCTTCTTCCAAAGCTTCTGTCAGTCTGTTGCTTTTTGAACTCAGCATATCCTCACGATTTTCTGGGAAGGGACACAAATGCAGTGCTGAATTACTTAAATACAGAAGCATCGAGAAATACATGCTTATACCTTAATCAAAACTGGCTGGTTCATAGCCCATCACACACACAAAAATACCCAATATAGTTATAGTACATGAATTGTGAGATTATGTAGGCTCTATTTTTATTAATGCTTATGCAATAACTCAGTTTAAACTTATCATTTTCCATTTACTTCAATGGAATAAGATTTATAGAGTCAAACTTATGCTAGCATATCCCAGATTCCTCTTGGTTCCAGTAAAGCATCTCTGTGTCAGAGCAGCTACCAGACACCATGGCTTTCTGCATGTTATTAATCTTTCTTGTAAGTTATTAAAGACTTCCATGAAAGAAACAAATGAGCCCCCACCAAGCATGCATGTTTGATTTCCAAAGATCACCATGTCAGTTACATGCAACAGCGTACATAACACGGCTTTCAGATGTTCAATTCAGCACCACTTGTAAGGTCATGCACTACATACTCTATGCACTAACATACCACTGCAGTTATTCTGCATAAACAGTCTGCATCACCCATAAACTGCATTGTATTCTCTCCTAAAGATAACCCTACAAATTTAGCAAGCATGCAGAAAACAACATGCTGCTGAACTTGGCAGTGCATACTCAACCAAACATTGTTATGCTTTCATAAGAAAGGCAGCACACTCCAAACATACAAAGGAAAAGTACCGACACACTCATCTAGAGAAGTGCTAAAAATCCATTAGCACTTGCTGTAAAGCCTAAGAATAACTTTCTGGTCCGGGCAGATACTGGTACCTGCAGTTTGAAATGAAAGCTCAAACACCATGCAAGCAAATTTAAAGGCTTTCAGTGTACCTCCAAGGCTGACACAGCTCCGCCGTATCAATGCGGTGATACATGTTACGTGTGGGTAAATCCCTCATAGCCTTGTTACCCTTGGGCATGCAAATATTTCCGGCGAAACAAATTGCGACCTAACTACTGGCCCAAAATTTCAGTAGTCCAAGGAACCTGGAGTTCCCACGAAAACTTTAGGAGTTCCTCACCCAACACGGCCAGGTTACCAGCCTAGCACCTAAACGACCGCCTCCGCACCCCCTCTTAGCCCCCATACAAAGAGGCCTCAAAGCGGAGGAAGGGCCGGCGGCCCCCACTGCATGCTGCACCGCCCCTGAAGGGAGCTGCACCCCGGGCTTACGCTGCACACTGTAGATGAGCTCCCGGTACTGGTTCCGGATCATCCTCCTCCTGCGTTCATCGCCGGCGCCCTCGACGCTGCCCGGCTGCCCGGGCTCATCTTCCGCCACCTCGGGGTCCCTGCCCTCCTCCCCGGAGGCCGGCGGGCGGGGCCGGCCCGACAGCCGCTGCTGCTTGTGCTGGGGCACGGCGCCGTTGCGCGAAGTGGACGGCAGCGAGAGGCGGTCGCAGCCCGCGCCCGAGCTCCGCGAGGAGAGATCACCGCTTCCACCCGCCTCCGACATCGCTGGTCGGCGCCCTGGGCCCTTACGAGCCACCGTGGAAGAGGCGCGGGTGGCCGCCGCCCCGGCAGCCTAGCCCCGCGGAAGGCACCGAGGGCGCCAAGACGCCGGCTACCGGTTGCGACGGCGGCTCGAGAGGATCAAACCCACGGGGCGGGCCCAGGGCCGGCACGGCACGGCACGGCACGGCACGGCACGGCCTGCTCCGCTCCCTTCCCCTCCCCAGCAGGCGCTGCTGCTGCCGCGGCCG
>JAVJGJ010000062.1:48175754-48207713 GCA_035590215.1 Microhierax caerulescens
CAGAGCCCGCGGAGCCTGACAGGGCGGCAGCTCCCTGTCCGGGAGGGCGGGGCCGCTTCCCTCAGGGCGGGCCAGCCGCCATTCACTGAGGTAAAAGGGCGGGAACGCAGCAGTAGGCGGGCCGGCCGCCGCTCTCTGAGGTAAAAGGGCGGGAACGCAGCAGTGGGCGGGTCGAGTTCTTGCTCTCAGCCCACTGTCTGGTCGTTGGTTCGCCCGAAAATAAATTTCGCCTGCGTAAATCGTTTCGAATAAAGGTCTATTCACGCATGTCCGAGACTTGGCTTTTCACCTCTTGGATGAAGCGGGTTTTCTGCTTTTAAAACGTTGAGCAGGGAAGTCCTAGCACTTTCATCTTTATTAAGGAATGGGAATGTAAAGATGCACCTGATGGTAGCAAGTCTCGTTGACTTTTAAGCTCCTCTATGTCTGAGGAGCAGAAGAGGTGAAAATTAGAGACAAAGGGAGGGTAGACTTGACTGAGCATCTCTGGTACGTGTATTTCCATATAAATGTATAGAAAAACCACTAAACAAGGTACTGTCTTCTTGCAAATAAAAGTAACAAATGTATACTTTGAAGTGGAATAGACTGCTACCTTAGTTAATCATCACCAGTGGCATTGTTTATACAAAAGGCAACAAAGTTAAAGCAAAGTTAAATATAACAATATGTATTTTTAATTTACCAGGAAGGAATGTACCTTCAGTATTTTAAAGTTATCCACAACCAAGCATTATAAGTCTGGAAAATCAGCAATATTCAAATTGCCATTTAATTATGAGCATTTTATTACAGACTAAAAAAAAAAAAATGCTTTAATACATAGTTTCACCTCTCTTTCTGTTCCTTTCCCAGTGCCAGTTATTATTATTATTAGAGCTGAGTGAGTCCGGCTTCTAATTTGGTGCAGTGGGCCATGTAACAGCCCTCGTTGCCCTTATTTTTTACATAGCTCAACATAACTAGTAGAACTCTTGTATAAAAATCAGTAGTTTAGGAGGTGTGCTGAGTGCTTATTTCTGGCATCCTGGTGATCCTACTTTAAGAGTTCCTTGAAACTGACTTGCTTATTTCTGACATGCTGGTGATCCTACTTTAAATGTTCCTTGAAATTGACTTTTGCTTTATGTTATCACACCAAACAAGTAAAACAGTTATTTCAGTTGTGAGTACAGAGTTTGCACAAGATTCTGATGAAAACAGAATTAAAATAATATGTAACAATATCAAGTTGCTATAATCTGCAAGAAATTTAAAACAGCCATATATGCTAAAGGCTTAATTCCTGCCTTCCTAGTTACAGCATGTAACTCCCTTCAATCATGGAGTCCATAATGTTACAGTAAATGCATATGCACTTTGCCTCAGTGTACTATGAAGTGTTCAAACATAATGACAGGATTGCCTGGAAATTTTTACAGTTTCAGTAAACTGTGAAACTGGAAGCAAGAATTCAGAACCTTCACACTTTCACAGTGACTTCTTGAGGGCTTCAGTAGGCTGGAAATTGTCTGGTAAAGCAGACAGAGACAAAAAGAAGTAGCTTCATCATCATTCCGATAATTTGCCTGATTTTTTATTGGTTCTAAAGTAAGTTCTTTTACCCAGGATTCACAATTGCTAGACATCTTCCAACTGACTCTTCTTTCACTGTTAAAGTATACTCGTATAACAAGTTAGAAAAAGAAGGCGTTCCGAGTATAATGAACACTAGCATTATAAGAGATTTTCAAATTTGGGAATCTTTCATGTTATTGATACAGGATGAAATACACTTTGTATTACAAAAAAGGCATTGGGATGAAGTACTGTAATTTTAACAGAAAACAAAAGTAATTTTATTAAAGAGGGTAGATCATTAACAAGAAAAACCTATTCTTACATACACTGATGAATTCCAGATTTTTTAAAAGAACACATACAAACAGCAGGGATTTCCATACTCCTGAAGTCCTAAAAACACAATCTGCATAGTGTATGTCAGTCAGCTCCAGATTTTCTTATATCATTTAGTTGAGCATTAATCCAGAGGTGTGTTGGGTTCTCCTAAGAACTTAACATATTTTTGAAACTTGAGGCAAAATCTAAATGCACAGTTTACCACAGACTGGTAAATTAATATGAAACTTTTTACATGTTTGCAAAAGCTCTGACTCATGACAGTGTCCATCAAAATGAATTCCTTGTGTGAATCCATTGACTCCAACAAAGCAACCCTAAAGGGTGATTTTATTCAAATACATTCTTTCAAAAGCAACAGATGCCCCTTAATATAATTTGAAATAATAAGTGGTTTATTATAATACATGATTAGAGTAACAGTATAGTACATTAAAAGTTTATTTCTAGGAAATTTGCTAGTGACTTTTTCAAAATCATACATTTTAATTGTGAGGAATCTAAAAATTTACTTGCAGCTTGCTTTGCTTAATTTTCAAGTTCAAATTAATCCTGAAAAATACAAATACATAGGATTTAATACTTTATTATGTGATTAATAATATTGTGTTGCTTTAATTATTGTGGTGTTTTATTAGAAAGTATTTTTAGCAGGCATTATAAAACATCTTCGTAGATCAGACTGATTCAGTATACAGTCATAGATCTACCTTGTCTTCCCTGCACCAGTACTTCTGCTGGACTACAGACTGCAAGCATTCATAAGCTATCTTCCAAAATGTATGTTTAAAATATTTAATTTTTCAGTAAAAAATTATTAAATTATAGTTTGGACTCTGAACAATTTTCTATTATTATACTTTGTGTGACTAGTAGAGTGCTGTCAAGTTTGCATTGCAAATTCATTATGAGTAATATGCTTTTGGACCCTGACACAGAAAGTCTCAAAAGAGGATCCAAACAAGACTGGGGCCCATTGTACAATGCAGTACAGAAATACATAGTAATAAACATTCCCTATTCCAAATACTTTGTAGTATAGTGCAAAATGCAGAGCTGGGTGGGAGACAAAGTGGTAAAAGGTTCAATATGAGGTGAAAGGTTCAATACCTTGCTGAGGAAATCCTCTTGTGTCCGGTCTCATCAAACACTAATCTTACATTTCTGAAGATGATGCTTGCTTTCTTGAAGTCTGTGTTTGACCTTTCTTGGCGCTTAGACAAGTAGGGCCTTTTACTACTCATTAGGTCATTAGGTACAAGAGCAAAATATCCCACAGACTGCTCTTTGTCTCAAATATACAATATAGTAGCAAACAGTGTTCTTAAAGAGGCAAGCCACATTAGCCAAAAATTAAATACTGAAAAGCAGAACAAATACCATACAGAGTATAAATTCAGTTTTAATAAGAATGCTGTGCACTATAAAAGGATTTCAACAATTACTGTCACATTCCTATGGTACCTTGTATTTAGATCTGAAATAAGACCACTCCTCATAGATTAGTGGAGTTTAGTCTGAACTCAGTTTTCAGTTCATCACAAAGACCTCTTTCACTGAAGTTACACATGTCACTTGGAAGTGGTAGGAATGAGAGGAAAAGCCTACTGCTGCTCTTCACGTGGGCCAGCCTGTCACAGCACACACCATGCAGCTACGTGTGAGACAGAAGGTGGATGCTATCAGGGCTCTTAATTGCTATTCTATCTTCTTGTTGCAGAGAACAGACTGGCAGTTTCCCACAGCATAACCAAGTATGTCATCTTGGGTCATCTGGAGAAACTGAATCTGGAAGCACTGGGTGTAAAGAAAGGTATAACTGCATCTTTTTGCAGGAGGACAGAATGTGAGATATGGAAGTGTCAGCCAGCACAACTCCCAGTGTGCTGCTGTCTCATGATTGAAGGGTGACACAGAGCCATTATGCCAGCACTGATTCTCCTGCATGTAGGTAGGCACACACGTTCTGCAGGCCTGCTGTAGATCTACAAAGATATCGAATTTCTTGACTCCTGCTTATTCCAGTAGGAAGAAGTAACTATCTCGTGCAGTAACTAGATCCTGTATTTTCAGCTTTTGCTGTAACAGTCATCCATAAATGATCTTGGCAAGTGAATGATTTTTGATCTGTACTGCATCAGTATTGTGGACAGCAGGTTCCTGATACAGGCAGTGAAAGGCATAGAAAAGCAGAAGAATGAGGCCTAGAAGGCTATTTCAGGCTATAGGACAGGTTGTGAGGAACTCTTACCAGTCTCAGCTACAGCAAGGACACATTGTGCATTATTCATGAGAGTTCTCAGCAGCCTTCCTCTCCTATTCACAGTCATATGGCATCCCACTGACAATTATTTTCTTAGGAAAATATGAGCAGACTGTACAGTAAACCAGCTTTCAAACCTAGTTTAACAGCTGGAAGCCAGAAGTGACATTATGCAACTAGCAGATTCTGCCTCCTGTGCCACTAACTCTGTTTAAGAATTGCAGCATTTATCTGAAAATTAATTTACAACACATGCAGTATGACCTCTCATCTCCCAGACCTCACCTTCCAAAATAATGCCAGTGCCTTCTGTAAGCTGACTCACAACAAACACTTCATAAAACGTGGAAATATAGGGGGATATTATTAAAAAACTACCATATATGTCCTTATTGTATGTGGACTTTCTCATCCCAGTGAGTCCAGATGTCAGGATGCAAATACAAGCTCAGCAAATGTGTGTATACGTGAGCTGCAATTTTTTAGTATCACCTGACTATGCTTAATACAAACTAAACATTTTGCAATTACCACCAGACATTCCCCTGCATCTTGATTTTGAGGGTTCTGCTTGTCCAGATGATCAGAATTTACTTTCCTGACAATTATTGTGCATATATGTCGACGGTTATTGTCAACAGTGAAAACGGTAACTTAAGAAAATGTTCTTAATGTCAGTTATTTCTCAATGTCAGTTGATTGTGAGTTTCAAATTGTTCTTATGCACCAAGACTACTTTTTATCTAATGTTCACTCTGTACTCATATGCAAAACCTTATTCTCATTGAAATGAGAAGACTTACATAAAGGAATCTTAAAATAAATATTTCATATTTATTAGAAGAGATTCACTGTGTGCAGATTTCACCATTCTGTCTTTTGCCTTCTCTCAAAGTGCAGAAATGCACATAAAGTTTCTGGCATTTAGCAGAGAGTCTCCAACTGAATTCTAATTCTTAACATTACATGCTTTGTACATAGCATGATAAGCAGCAGTTCATATGGATACTGTATTTCAGGAAGCAATGGGTAGTCTCCATTGTCATCAAATACAGAGCAATAATGGAGGGTTTTTTATGGTGCTGAGACATGAATTACCAGTAATGTTCACTGTGCATCTCATCTTGGGAGCTGCCCAGCATGCAGGTGCTCTCATCTTGAACCAATAAACTGTGGATCTACCACCATTCCGTTTAGTATCAAATTTAATCATTTTGGAAGATTGGTCTCCTGATGTGAAGACCCCAAAGTTGCTAGCAGGCATTCCTAGGACTTAATGGGAAAGGGCATGTTTTCAAATGAGACAGTTTAGTCATGCCTAGGAGCGTTGCTTATGATTTTAAAGCATGAACATTTTGCATTTCCCTTGAACACAGCAAAATTAATGTACTATTCAGGATTAAGAGATAAACCAAGACATTCATTGTCTAAGAACGTGACAACACAGGACCTGTTGCCCACTGAAGGCTGTTCCTTACATAAAGATAATCCTTGTAATCTGAAATGGGGCCTAGACTAATTGAAAACATCAGAAACAAAACATCTGAGATACTTGCCATTCAGCTGCCAACTCTGCAAATGCAGATGAGGGGAATTACTTTTAATGAGATTTAATAAGAAACAAAATATTGTCCTAGCAATGTACAATATACTTGGTTCTTGCAGAAGCTTTTATTTCATAGAATGGTTTCAGGAGGGACCTTAAAGACCACCTCATTCCACCCTCCTCCCAGGGGCAGGGACCCCTCCCACCAGCCCAGGCTGCTCCCAGTCCCATCCAGCCTGGCCTTGAGCACTGCCAGGGATGGGGCACCCACAGCTGCTCTGAGCAACCTGTACCAGCACCTCACTGCCCTCACAGCAAAGAATTTCTTCCTAATATCTAACTTATATCTACCTTTATTTTCCATATTTTCCATATTTACAGATATTTCCATATTTACAGATAATCCTGTGGGAGGTAAAAATCTGGCACCAGATCCTCTTTCAGAAGAGTGGATTAAGTTACAGCCCATCAAACCGTATATGTTGTGCGAGTCTAAGAAGGTATTTTCAGAGGTATATGAAAGAGCAATGAGTAATAAAAGATATATAATTTATATATAAATAACTCCAAAGAAAACCTGGGGCCCAGTCTGGTGAGATGTCAGGGGAAAAACCCTTGCAAGATCAAACCCTCATTGGCACCAGGAACTCTTTAATAACTCGGAAGGTTTCATTAAATGAAAGATTGACACAGGGTTGCTACAACAACCTTTGTTGTGGAAGTCATGCTGGTGGAGACTAAAATGCTTGAAACCCTCCACTTTTTCCCTAAAATCAAACAGCAGTTTGGTTTAGGAAAATGGGAAAAAAAAATCTTTGTAAGAAGGAGGAAGAAATATATGTGTACATCAATGATGCCTCAGAGTGGAGAATAGCCAGACACTTGCTGCCTTGGCGGTCCATCCAGTACATTTCTAATGGAGGAACAAAGGAAATAAAAGCAAATGCAGAACCATCTCAGATTTTTGCAAAAGAATAAGCCAATTAGTGCTCTGTAGAGTTATGCCCATATTTTGCATAACTGCTTGGCAATTTTTTGGACACTGACATTTTTATATGCCAATAATTTCTGTATTCATAGGAATTCACATTTCTTTCTAGCAATCTCTGGAAGTTATCACTTATTAGACATTGCCAAGACCATGCAAACAATTGACTCAAACCTGAGCGCTGTGACAGGTTTAATCCTATCACAGCAATCATTTCTTCATATCTTGTGCTAATGTGAATATATTTTTATTACATGTGCTCTAAAGGCCCGTAATGCACAACTTATTATGAAAGAAATAATTTTTTCTTTTCTGAAATAATATATTCCAAGGGAGGATTTTCCAAAAGTACTATGTAACTGAAACACACTCTACTTAGAAATCATTTTTATGATTGATGTGGGTTTCCTATTCCAGTGGCACATGCTTTGGGGTTTTACAGTTAAGACAATTCTACACTGAAGTGGAGTGATTTTTCCTGAAAGGCTCACAGATGTAACACTCTAACTTCAAGCACTACAACCAAACAAGTAGGCTGAAAGTTCCATCTTATCCATCATGAGAAGAGATGAGCTGCTTTCCCTCTTTTCTGACCCTGTGGGCAAGAGAAGACTAAACGGGGACAAAGGGATGAAGAATGCAAAGCAGGCAGAATACTTGTTTTTCCTTCTCTCCCTCCTGCCAGGTAATTTACTAGCATTCCCAACTTCAAATGTTTATTCAGAACTCCAGCAAAGCATTCCTCAGGAAATATGTGGAGCAGTGCAGACTTGCAATGGTTTTCTTAAGACAGATACCACCTTTGGCCATACTGTGGTTATATACATTTGTCACATGCTAAACTGATTAATTTTCCCAGATTTTGCTTACTGAGTTCGTCAGGTGAGAAAGACAGCCTGACATTTAGCGGTTACAGTCCTGGAGTGAAAAGCCAGAGGGTAAAATTCCAGATATATTGGTGTATCGTCGTGGAACTTGTCTCACTGCCTAAAGCAAACAGTATACTAACAACAACAGCAGCAGCCTGCACTCAGTGTACAGGACCTATCTCGGGTTACTTTCATCCAGCAACTGAGAATTCCCGTGAAGAACTGATGTGTCATAGCCCTACAGCTCCCTGGGTCAGATTCCTTACACTTCATAGCTATCCAGCATAGTGTTCTCAAACATAAGCCAATTCACATTAATAGAACACTTTCATGTGATCCAGGGAGAAAGGAGATCCATACACCAGCTAGGAGTGGAGGAGTGCAGAAGGTTATAAAAATCAGGGACAGAGTGGTACATTTTCATTTTTACTCTAAAGGAAAATTGGGTAAGTGTTTTTTTTTTATTAGTTCTTTAAATTTAAAAATGCCTAGATTCAAAACAGTTTACTAATTATGTTTTAGACATTACAAAAAGGCAAAGGGAGTGTCTAACAAGTAAAAGAAACTTTTCTCCTTACCAGGAAAAAACTTTCTCCTTTGAGCTTCTGCAGTTTCATGATCTCTTGTATAACTTGTTTTACAATCCGTATAGCCTCTAAAGTAGTGTACAGGATGATGTCTGTTTAGTCAGTATCTTTCTAAGACCAAGAGACTGATCATTAAGTGTGCATGTCCTAAAATAGCTGTTTTAAAAACATGTTACAACATTACAGACTGTAATAGCAATTTGCAAATGCTGGAGTTTTGAAGTAGGGCTCTCTTCCACTGTTATTCTTTTTTCAAAAATAGTTCTAAGGATTGTTTGTTGATTTTAAGTTCCCATGTAATGACAAAGTGTGTTTCTCTTGCAGAATTTCAGAGATAAAATCAGTAACTCTTATGCAGATGTTTGACCATGCTCTTAAGTGAGAACTGACTACAATGTTTTGTCCTTTCCTGCATAGCAAAGTTTGCTTCAAGCTGTAAAACACAACACTGAACATCTGTAGGCAGAATATTGTCTCTGGTGACCCAAAGCTTTTATAGATCTTCAGGTAGTTAAGGTCACTTCTAGCCTTTCCCACTGGGAGAGCTAATCAGATTAAAATAATACCTTACTAGTTTGAGGTTAAAATATAACAATATTTTGAATATTGATGACATTATATTGAAATATAATTTAAATATAATATATTGTCAACATGTAAGACCATGGCCACTTCAATTATGTCTGGATTTTTTTAATGAACAGGGTTTATATTACCACAAGGTTTTGCTATGTTCTTGAAACTATTTTTCAAGTAACTGCCTTTAAAAAGATAGGTTTATCTTTAGGCAGAAATTAACAATCATTATGACAGATGTAAGATAACAATGACAGACATACTTCTATCTGTATCATAAAGTTGATATTCCCTGCAAAATCTGATCTTACCCAAAAAATAGAGCGGTTATAGCCTGAATTTGTTTCTAATGATTCAGGTATTCAGGATCAAGGTGCTAATTATCTTAGGAGCAGACCTTTTTCCCTTTACACAGCCCAAGAGATGAGTTAGAAACATGCTATACATGTAGGAATTAAGAAAAAAATTCCATCCCTTCATGTCAAAACTCTTTAGCTATAGATTCAAAGATTAATGAAGTAGATGGTATTACATATATTTGTAAACCTTATTTTAAAGGGATTTTGGAAAGGAAAAAGGTAGAAGGGCTGGTAGTTGGCCAGTAAAGTCAGATGGGCCTACGGATAGAAGATCTAATCCTAATTGGTTTAATTTTCAGTAACCTGCTATCTGCATTGACATCTGCATCTACATCTACATCCATGCATTTTTCCGTCTTTACAACAGAGATGTGACAATGACAGGCTTGGATACCCTAGCTTAAGGAGATCAGTAATCCCTTCGCACATGCTCCAGAATTACCTAGTTAGTATCTTTCATCAAGTGTTTTGACAATCCCAGGACAAGCTCTGGAAAGCAACCTAGTCTAGGAAAATCTGATCTAAGTTATTTTATAGCTTGGTTATTTTATCAGTAAAGCAAGTTGTCAATCAGTGGTTGTGCTTGGGTTGTCGCATAGGCAATTGTTTGTGAGGATGATCAGAAAGGACACCTGTTTAAAGCCAGTCCAACAGCCTACTGCAAATAAGAAGTAAAATAAATGTCCCCAGTTCCAATATTATACTTTATACTCACAAGTATGCCTGCAAACCATTTCCCCCTTATACAAAAAAATAATTTACATTGTAAATTGCTTACTGGTTATTTTGTGGGGTTAATACAAACCAAGCAGGATAGAAATAGAAATAGAAGTAATAGTTTGGAGAACTTCCAGAGAAGGCAGCAGAGGGGGGGCTGAGGGAGGGACATCTCTATGAAAGTTCAGGGTTGTGAAATCTGCAGGCAGTAGTAGGGTCCCTGTCTTCATTGGTGACTTCCATTCAGATGGATGGGAGGAAGGTATTTTTGAAGAATTTAGTATATTCCTTTCTTATCACTTGAAGTTGTCTTTAAAATTCTCTAATATCTATAATTTTTTATGACATTATTAGAGAATGATCAACCTGTAACATTGGGCATCTTTTAACTAGTGCTATGCTTCTTTCAGTGAGGGAAGTCAAACCAAGCCTTCATACTGACCGCTGATCTTTTTTCTGGAAAGATGAGCCCTCATTCTGGGGGAGGTGGGAGCAAAAGACTTTCAGATAAGCTTTCGTGTTCTCTGATGCCAGTGGAACAAAGTTTATAGAAGGTACTTAAGTTCATAACAAGTCCGAAAAGCATAAAAATTTACCCTACATCTATGATCTAGGCTTAAAACTAAATTAATAGCTTAAATACAGTTAATTGATTCTACATGTAATTGCAGAAACTAATGGTTTGAAGACTTGCACTGCTGACAGCTAGTATAAGAGTACAACCATCACAGATCATAGTTTTTATTTTTCTTGACATAATCCTTTTTAAGAACTAGCTTCTAAAAATCACATGGTGAAACAAAGTTTGATTTAATTTTTGTATGTTTTCATTACAAGCTGTTGAATGCAGGATACTATGAAAATATATCAGTTGGTCAAGATACATATACAGAATATACAAGCCTGAGCAAATTTGACAAAATACCAAATTATATATTCTTGCAAAATTAAATTTGTCATAAAATGCTAGTTAGAACTTGACAGACTCATTTACTTCTCTGGTTTCACAGCAAGCATATGATCCAGCTAGCACTCTTGCTTCCTGGTCAAACCCAAGACTCAGCCAGCTCTGAGTCCTTTCAAATGGATTAGGATATTTTTGTTTGCTTCACATGCAAACAGCGTGCTGCAGAGAATTTTATAGGACTGCACATAAAAAAAAAGGTAAGAACAATTTGTTTTGTTATCTAGATGAAGTCTGCTTTTCTGAATATAAGGAATCAGAAAAGATTGTTCATGGCAACCTGACTGAATGTATATTGCAAACACTTTCTTGCTATCAGAACACAATGTGATAGATATCATGCTAATATACTTTTTTTTTTTTTTTAAATATGACTGGTTGCCATATTTTCATCAGAAATATTTTAGCAGGGAGCAGGACTGGTGTAACTGAGAGCAAGAAATCAGGATCACAAGATAATCTCCCTTAAAGACAATGAAAGAAAACAGGAATCTTTATTCTTGAACCAACACTATAGCTGTTTCTGCAGAATAGATCTGACTGAGGAATTGATCAAGTTAGACAAATTGGCATATATTTTCAAAGGAGTTCTTTGGGAAATGTGATTTCAGAATATTTTCTCCCATTCCCAAAACATGCTTCCTCCAGCAGAACTGTAAAAGATATTTCTGGGAGATACACACTAAAATAGAGAAGGGTTATGTCTCTCAGCCCTATTTTTTATGAGTCTGTGAAGTGTCAGCCAAACAGCACCATATCTGTGTGCTTAAGGTTTAATGTCAGGTTTTCACTCACCCTCCAAAAGAAGCAGAGAGGATGTGTCTAGATCTTGTGGAGCACAAACAACTTTTGATGTTCACAAACTCTGACATTGTTAGCAACTCCTAGTTGAAGCTAGAAGCACAAAGATTACTGCAGTTAAGGGAAAGGGGAAAAATGTACAAAAAAAGCAGTTAATGAGTATCAAAATCCCAATTTTACAGCACAGATTAATAAATCTGCAGTTTTGACTTTATATGCCTGGATTTTAATGTGCTCCGTTTTGGTTTTATCATGGTATAGGCTGAATTCTCCAATACTTCAGGGGGACACATGTGTGATGTATATTATACATAGCTTTCACTTTTGTTACTGTTAGCCTAGTATAGTATGAGCTGTTGCCCAATTTTTCATCCTCATGAAAAAGCTTTTGATTAGACTGTAAAGATTTTGCTTTATATTTCTGTATCTGTCTGTGTATTATATATACAGCATATCCATACAATTGGAACTACGGCAATTATCATTAACTGTTGGAATGCCTACTTGTTACATTGTCTCCCATTCCCAAAACTCAGAGTTTCCATGCCACTTCCGACTGTAAACTGAAAACTATACTTAACCACTTTCTTTATGAGAAAGAGTTGATTCTACCCACACATTTGGAGCATTGCACAGTTTTATTGAACCCATATGAAAATCTCTGTGTGATGCAAGGGAACAGAAGGTTTAAATTAATGGTCTTCATAAAGTTGGGGTTTTTTTTTCCATTTCTCTGGTGGACTCTTGAATAATTGCAATGTTCACATCCAAAGGTGATGTGCGTCAGAAACACTGAGCACAGAGATGTCCTTGCATTCTAATAAACTAACCTTAACATTTCTTAATTGTCATACATAAAATATTTAGTCTCTGCATTAAGACTTACCAGCCCAATATTTGAACTGTGGCACTATTAAACCATTCCGATTGCTAAAAAGATTTTAAGAGTTTTGGAAATTGTGCTTATGCCTTTTGCGTTAACATATCCTACAGTCTCATCATATCTTTCTATGGCAAGTTCTATTGTTACCCTTGAAGTTTAAAGAAGTTTCATTCAACCTATAAGCTATCACGGTTTTCAGAGAAGAATATTACTCCTTTCTAGATGCACAGGACTTCACCCAGTAACCCTTAACAGTTTGCTCATACAAGAACAAGAGAATCACATCTGGATACAAGAAGTACCAGTGTTGATCCACTTTAGCCCTTTAATTACAGAAGGCAGTATTTTATATACTTCAACCATACACAAACTTTAAACTGTACTTTAAATTGTAGGCCTTACTTTGTGCTTATTCCACTGAACTGGAATATGGTTAGTAGCCAGTCTTTGGGTAATAATGACTGATATTTAGTTCCCTGCATTCTGTCATGGTTTTATGTTTAGAGTAGAAGTTCTCTATTTTTTCATTTATTAATATATCAAAGTACTTTGTGATGAGTTAAAAACAGTTGATGTATCTGGGAGACAAAAATTCCATCTGTGAACTTATATATAGCATCATCCTAGGCATTATTTTGAATATTAGCTCTTGCTCTAACAAAAAAAGGCATTTTTTTGCCATCAAATCAAGGACATGCAATATAAATAGGCACTTGGATCTTTAATATCCAAAAGAAACAGTCATAAGGCTTGCATAAACATGTAATATTTCCATCTGAAAGATGAAATCTCAAGAAAAATATGTCAAGCCAAAAGAACTGAGTGCTACTTTCCACTCTGCACTGGTCTTCTGGCATCATTTAAGGTACTGGTGCTGACTCTTGAGATTTTGTACCCCAGTGAATTGTCATTTTCACTTTTGAGTCCACATCCAAATATGAATCCAGTCACTGGATTACAGTGATAGCAAGTAAGTGCTAAGGTTATAGACATCATAGGTGCAGCTGGAGAAGAACTAGGGCAATGTTGCTTATTTCCATCATTTTATTACCTTTTATTATTTTCTTAGGGATTTAAAGATCAATGACAGTAGACATAAAGAGTAGGTAAACAGAAACTAACTGCAGA
The DNA here is from genome assembly GCA_035590215.1 of Microhierax caerulescens. Lineage (NCBI taxonomy): Eukaryota > Metazoa > Chordata > Aves > Falconiformes > Falconidae > Microhierax > Microhierax caerulescens. The sequence continues at coordinate 48,189,335 of JAVJGJ010000062.1, forward strand.
ATCAAATTTCATCTGTTCATCTGTCAAGTTCTATCTGTCGTGGTGACCAAAATCAAAATAACTATAGGTGATGTTCTGAAAATGTAATTCAATTTTGATATTAAAATCTTACTGAGATGAAAGGGGAAATTCACATCTTTAAGAACCAGGCTATTTGCAGACTTGGGAAGCTAATATTGCAGCCATTTGCAGATGATTTCTGAAGATTTTCTTCTCAAATTCTCATTTAGTATTACAATCCCTGCTTAAAAATGTCAATGTAGTGCCTAATTATGTGTAACAATTATTTGGCAAGCCTGGTCTCCAGGAAACCTTCAAATCAAAATTGAATTGTGTTAGAGTACTGTAAAGCCTGTGACTAACATATTCACTTACGATGAAGAAATGCCAATGGAAAAATACACCTGTAAATTAAGAGTGAACTTCTAAAACTGGATATTGTTTATTTTAGTGGAAAATGATAACAGGAATATAAATAGTGTAGACCCAACTGGACAGAGCAATATGTTATATGAATTTAAATCTGTCGTTAGTTGAAGCTGATTAGGTCTGTCTGTCAAAAGGATGAAGACTCATGACATCTGTAACAACAGTGAGCAGCTTAGTTAACTTTATCTCCACAACCACCATGGATCACTAGGACCACTTCCCACTAACATGGTATTAGGTCATGTTTTAAGAAAGCCAGTACCACAAAGGCAAATATCAAGAGCTCCAATTTAGAGTAGAATAATGCAGTATGTCTTTAACTGACTTCTCAATCTTGTTTTGCATGCCTGGTTAATTGAATTGAAGGAGTAAAGGGGAAAATAGCTTTATAATTTACATTCATCTTAAACATTCATCCATTACATCATTTTAAACATTATAACAGTGATGAAACAACGGTAATGTCAGCAAGGAAGCATTCTTATTATTATGCAATTAGTATCCTTGGCAAAAAAGGACATTAACAATTATTTTAGCCTTTTTTTTTTTCCCTTAATTTTATTTGCAATATCTCTAATGATACTTTTGTGATGTTACTGTGCACAAAAGTGTTTTTGGCTGGCCCTTACAAATAAGCCTAAGGAAGTGTTTCAATCCTGATCCCATGAAATGTGATAGGGTGTTTTTGCACAGGGCTAAATCAGTGTAACATCCTTGAGAAAAGTCCCTAATCCAGTACATATTCCATGTAAAATATAACCTATTCTTTTACAACAGTAATGCCAAATCAAGCCAGTAATGATTTTCATTCTGTGCTGATATTCTGAGGGCTGAACACTAGCCCTAGTTCCCTGCTTAGTCCAGGATTACACAAGATATTAATGGCCTAATCATTCAACCACTCTGTACCTCAATTTGCACTTTTGTAAAATGTCAGCATGCTATCCTGCTTTCTGAATTAGTGAAGAATTTGCATAAGTAATCCTACCTGAATGCTTAAAGTACATGAATATAAGCATTGTGCTTACTTAATATAACTATTTTCAAGGTGCAGAAAACTGAGTTTAATCACCAAGTTTAATTTCAAAGTAAACATTTTTTCAGCCAAATTCAGCATCTTTGTAAACACGGACTAATGGCATTATGAATACTATCTTTACTACAAAAATTATTTCAGAGGTCAGTGACTCAGTTCCCAGAGTTGGCCCTGCCAAGATCTAGTATACTTGCTTGGACTAGAGTCTGAAACCTGACTCCGGTCAGTCTGTTAACAAGTTGTCTTGAGGTGCAATTCTGCTGAGAGACTTATTTTCATAGCCTACCCTCACTACTGGTAGAACATCGTGCTTCTGGAGTCAGTATATTGTTCACTGCTAAATATTCAGTAGCTGAGTTTGTAATATAATTTATTCTTACCCAGTGATCAAACAAGTATCATGAAATTGTGAAACACAGCTTCAGGCTAAATGGTCTCTAACTGAGGATGAAGGATATAACCTGTATAGCATATATGCATTTATGTATACATAATATGTAATATATACATGTGTATGTATCTGTGTGAGTGTGTCTACATGATTATGTACCTGTGTTGGGCCAGTACAAAAAAATCAATATGTATCCTCCCCTCAGCCCAAGGAAAGTCTCTGAGTGTTAGATGCTTTCTAGAAGCCCAAGAACAAGTCCTCCTCTCATGTGATATTTGTGTGGGCATGAAGGGTGTGTTAGCATAAAGCCCAGAAAGCAGCTGCAACCTGCCAACTCTTGACATGTCAACACACACACCTCTGAAAGCGGGAGATGAAATACTGCTGCCATCCGCAATTAGGGAGAGACAGGTGCTGACAGCTGGTTCAGACTCCACAGCTAAAGGAACACAAGAAGGAAAGAAACTCTTACCTTCTGAGCAGCTTTATGCCCTGCCTCTTCTCTGCCATTCTCATCAGCTGTCAGAAAACCAGACCTTATGGCAGCTCTTCACTCTCCCTTGTATTTCCACTGAGTCTCTTGACCAAAGGGAGGAGAAAAAAGTGAATGCATGAACAGAAGAAATAGATTAACTCTACAGAGGAAAAAGCAAGAATATAGTTTAAAGCAGGAAGGACCTGGAAAAAGGAAAAAAAAATTCACCTTGTGTAAAGGAATTATGGAGGAATGAAGGCAGGTTAATTAACATTGATAATATACAGCTGTGGGCTGGCTTCAGGTGTGGTGGGTTGGCTGATGTGGATAATGTGCAGCTGTGGCTGGTTCCTGCTAAGTAGTTAAATAGCTCTAAGGGGTACGGAAGAGGAATAGCAGATGAAGAGAGAATCAGAAGAAGCAGAGGAAGGGAAGAGTGTTCTCTGGATGTAGGATTGTCCCTGGGAGAAGAAGGGGGCCTGGATGAGGAGAGGCTGGATGAAGAGAGAATCTGGATACAGCAGAGGCAAGCAGTAAGGAGGACTGGCCTGAAGAGTATGACAGAAGAGCATAGACAGTAGATGAACTTCTGTAAACCTTGGGGGGGGTTGGTGGCTGTGCTGGGGCAAGGTGTGGCAACTACTTATTGAAGTTAACCTGGTCTGGGATGGTAAAAGCCTCATTGCAGCTGGCTAGTTTTGATAGTGCTGTGACAACCTTGTAAGGCATTCTTCCCATGCTTTATTATATCTCCAAAGAAGTGTTAAACTGGCTGGTCCCCCCCCTTGCTTATATTTCTTTTTCTGCCTCAAAATAATATGGATTTTTGTCCCTCTAAGTCATGTCCCACCATCCCCAGTGCTGTTACTGAACACCATGGCAGGCAGACCCAATTGTGTAGCAGAGCACCAGCAGGTTCAGGTTCTGGAAAACCACCCTTTGCCTCAGACCTCCCACCACTGCTTCCAAAACTTTCCCAAGTCAGAGTAGTGTTCTCCCTCTCTCAGCTTTGAGTTTTAGGAACAGGGATCCTTCACTTTGAGTGGATGACTGTGTGCATTTGGAGTGTGAAAACACACGTGCTGTCTGCCAAGTTGGCTACGGATATGAATATACAGTCATATATATCTTATAATACAAGTATGGGAGAGATATTTTTCATAATTGGCTGTATATAAAAGGCAGGCAGTAATTATAAGGAAATAATTTGCAGTCCTGCACAATGATAGGCACAGGCCAACCAGGTGAGCTATGTCGGTCAGCCTTCCCTGTAGCTCCCAAACCACGTTAGCTGTTTGTGGTGTTAGGAACTTAAATATGAAGCCTTTATCCAGCTCTCCATAGTCAGATACTGCACATGGACAGTCAGTGCCACTGCACAGAGCTGTGAGTTTTGTTAGGATCAACAGCCTTACCACTGACTGAAGCGCTGCATATGGAAACTGGTACAAAACTGCTAGTACAAATGTGGTTTGGAAAGAGAAGTGTTCCAATACTTGGATGCTATTTTTTGGATCATAACTATTTTATGAAATACTTCTGGCATCGCTTTTAAAGACTAGGTCCTCTGTATTGACACCTGCAATCAGTGCAAACAAAAAGGAATATATGTGTTCTTGAGACATTTAATGCTCAATGCACAAGAGAAAGTTTATTCAGATCCACAGATGTAGGCAATGAGCACCATTTTAGATGCCCTGCAGTGGTGGGAACATCTTTGTGGGAATGGCAGATAGAACTCAAATTTACCTGAGACCCATGTCTTCCAGAAGGGCAGTTAAAGGAGAAGCTGGATACCTTTTGGTGTCCAGTGTGACACTAGATACCTCTTTTAGGCAACAGAACCACACCTAAGATTTCCAGAATAATTTTTATTTATTATTGCATGAAACTCTATAGTACTATAGAAGTTCTGTTAAAAGCTGAAATGACAGACTTATTTTTTTCCACCGGAAAAATATTCCTAGATAGAATGTAAAATAAAATTAATTAGTGATGTTGGTTTAGGAAGGGTAGCTCCTGATGGAGGTTTGAATGACACTAACTCAAATTCCAGCATAGTTTGACAGCTGGAGGATGCTGAGGAAGCCAGTGCTGACATCCTAGTTCTGCCACTTGGTGGTTTTTTTTTACCTTGGGCGCCTTCTACACCTTTTGTGCTGTGAATGTTTAGACTAAAAGAGCTGAAGGAGGGTGGAGGGACTATCTGTACAGAGACTAAACTGACGTAAAGTCTTGCAGGCACTTGATGTCTCTCGCTGCTTTCTATAATAACTTCTAAGGGTACTCCGCATAGTAAGGTGGTCACATCTTTCTATAATTTCACCACCATATCCAAGTACTTTATTGCTGTGCATACGAATAAAATTATTCCAAATATCTTAGCTATATGAAGAGGTATATGAAGAGCTATATGAACCTCATCAGAAGTCAAAAACTTTTGGATCACAATGTTTTTTTCCAGGTTTCACACTGTAGCAAAGTAATACCCTTTCACTTCCTCCCTCAACGCTGTGATTCTGCAGCCTGACCACCTCTGGTGCCAGTTAGACTTCCATGGTGCACTTGCCATCTGAGGTGCAGGAGTGCCCTGAAGTGCTGTGCTGCTGTGATTGGAAGCAATGGAAGCATGCCAGAGATCAAATTTTACCAGGCCACATTGTTATACTGATTAAAAAATTAGCCAGAAATTGCAAGAATAATTTTTAACTTTCTTAATCTGTTTTTTTAAAAGTTCTTTTGTCTCTTAGTGGCACTTGGTGGTACTCAAGAGTCCCTGTCTTTCTTTTCCTTCATACTTGCACTTAAGTGGAGTGAATCAGCCAAGGCTGGGCTGCACCACAGAGCTGTCTCATTGGCTGTCCTTTAAATCCTCAGTCCTACCCTATATTCAGTGTTGCGATAGGGAATTTCTGGTTATCGTGGGGGAAGGGCAGCAAAATATCATTTCACAACTCTCACAAAAGGCCAGCTCAGCTTTCTGTTGCCAAGTAACATCACGATTTTACAGCAGATCCAGCTGCTGACGTTGCTAAGCAACACCTTTTCCATCAAGTTGTGCACTTCTCAATTGTGACATGTTTACTAACTCTCATTATAGGATAATATTTTCCCTCCCAGATCTTAATATTTGCTCTTTCAGTATTTGTTAGAAAACAAGGGCTGAAGGACTATCATTCAGTTGTTCTTGCAGATCTCTGTGATAGTCCTAATATGGAGAAACTAAGAATGATCTTGCATTAGTTATATCAAGATCAGAGAAGAGCAAAATTTGGAAACACACACACACCCCTTTCTTCTCTTACCTATGGGAGTAGCTGTTGCATAATGGTATGCTCAGTGCTTCAGCAGAGCTTTGCAATGCTTTATATATAGTATCAATTATGTGAAAATAAGGAACATAAAAACATTTTGTATTTTTTTGGCAGTATTTATACCATAAAGTAAAATGAGCTCAAACTCAATTGTCTTATATAAATACCTAAGGTACCATGTGTTCAGTATATAAGAAGCTAATGTGTCTGAGTAGTGCGTGGTTGATAAGTATAGCAAACACTACTAGGATTAAATTTGATCACTCGTGACAAATTATTTGGATCTTACTGAAAAGCCTAACTCACTAACCTGGTACATAGCTTACCTTTAAGTCTGAGCTGTGTTTTCCCCTAGTTTGAGTCTTCCAGTCCTCCTGGATTAGATCCTCTTTTGCTAAAGACAGTTTCTCCCTGGATGAGCATGGAGCGTGATTAAGAAACCGCAAGGGAATTCCAGCAAGTAACAGTAAAGCAGCCTGATGTAAGTACTATTTCTCCCATCAGTTTTATCATAAATCAAAGAGAATAAATCAAGATATCAGAGGCTGAGGAATGCTCTCACAGTTAGTGGTTTATGCAAACTGATTTTACTTCATCCTGAAACAGAGCAGAAGAGCAGCACCTGCATAGGTGGGAACAGCTTGCAGTGTATAGGTGCTGCTTGGGATAGGACCTGAGCGTATCCTAATTCAGATGTAGAGTGGGTCAGGTCAGAAAACTGACCCAAAGATATAAAGTCAGTGTTGTCAGACAGAGTTGTTCTAGGTCCAGAGATCAGAGAGTGTGGCTGCTGTCTGTTAGCATGTATGTCGCTGCCCTCATTTCACATGACTCATGGTTCTGGCAGTAGTAAAGAAGTTGTCTGCATGGCTTTGCAAACCTTACACAAGTTAGCCAAACAAAGGGATTCTCTTTTGCACATGTTAATAAAAAAATATACAATCAGAACTCACAGTCAACTACCAGAAGGTTGTTTTCCCCAAAGTTTGTGCCAGACAATTGTTTTGCAGGGCAGCTTCTTAATTTTCTCTTTGTGGCATTTTCTGGCCTTAGCTTCAGAATGGAACAGCACCAAATACAAGTTCAGTTTTTGTTTATGAGCAAATAATGTGGCTAGCAGAAGTGAGGATATATTACCAGGCTTGTGTTTTCCTGAGCTCCCACAGGATCCCTGTTCTTAAATTCATGGCAGAGAGCCTGAACAAAAACACTGCATAATTTGTTGTCTATAGGCAATGAATTTTACAATGGCCCTCTTTTGTTTTCTACGGAAAAGCACACTAAAACTTTGATTTGATGAACTTTAGTTTTTCTGTATTCTTAAGTAGGCTGGGGAGACCACAGAAAAGGGGATATGACAACCATTGTTACAACTTTTAGGTTTTGAGCTTCACTATAGATCTTGACTTTTCCATCTTGAATTCTTATCTGAAATAAACAAGATCTATTTCACATACTGTATTACTCACTGCCAAATCCACTCATGTACTTTACTTTATAACCTGAAAAAGCTTAGGGAATACAGGTAATTTATTTCTGAGCTGTGGAATTCTTCTTTGATCAGTAACAGTGGCTTAAGGTGGTATAAAAATGCTGGAGGCTTGGATTTCTGGATCACTAACTTCATAAAAAAAGAAAGGCTAAAAAGGCAGGGCTACTCATGCAGTCCCTGACCTTCCAACTGTTCACTCCAGCTCTTCACATGCCTAATGTTTTCAAGCCTGATGTTTGTAGATCAAGACTCTGTGGAGCAGAGAACAACCACAGGAAAGTCAGCAGACAACATATAGCTACCTATGAAATCCTGCCTCTTATTCATGTCAGATATGAATTTTCCATGCTAGAGTCACTAATGCTGCCTTGCAGCTCTTCAAGGTGCAGTGAACTGACAGTTGACAATTTCTTTGCCGTGTGCCACTAACAAGCACCACTGGTGTTTACAGAAACTTGTTAATCACTTGGGGTTGCCACTAATGATAAACACACTGTCTTTTGTTATCAACCCTCTTTCTGAACACCCTTTTGTGGAAGCACTGCTGGAGTGGACAATGAGCATTAATAATAACAATTAGCTTGCCCATAAACCAGTACTTCTTGCAACATCACATTTCAAAGGGTTTTTGTCATGTCTCCACCCTTCAGGATGATTAAATGGGAAATTATTTCAGTGTAACCTGAACAGGAACATCAACATTTGTTAGTAGGTATTTTGAGAGCTTTCAGAAGTAATATGAGAAAATGAAAGACAAATTTAAATACATAAACTCAAAAACAAAATGCTGAATAGATATTCCCCTCAATACTAATTTTGCCTGGAAAACACATACATAACTTCAATGTATTGTTGATACTGTTTCACTGCGTAATTTCTGTAGTGCCAGAAGCATTGCTTATACCATAAACCAAGAAACAGTAGAAATGAAATGTGTTTTAACCAAAATCCATGTTCTCTGGGATTGCTGTTGTGAAAAACATTAGAGCTCAATTTATGACATGCAGAGCCGTAACGATCTTGCAGGAGCAGGGGGAGGCCTGGGTGGAGGAAGTATAACTTGTTTTCTTTTTTGCCTGGGGTGGAGGCAGGTTGGCTGTTCAGCAGGTTATGAAGGTGGGTCCCTGAAAGAAAAGCCTACATTTCATGTCAGTCTGAGCAGAAGTAGGAGGAGAATAAGGGGAAAACTTGTGAAGATGGAAGGAATGGTTTGAAGACATGCTCTAAAAGTGTCAGTGAACCCAAAACTGCCAGATTAATCCTGGAATGTAAGTGTAAAGTTAAACATTTGTTTGCTCACTTTCAGGAAAGCAGTTGTTTTACTGTACATGTACGAACGTCTCTATAAGCTGAACAGACCAATTTGGTACTAATGAGCAATTTTTAAAATATGTAGTGTTAAAATAATTTTAATAATGACATGCAAATTGTAAAAGATAGTCCAGAAAGATTGTAAATATTATCTTTTGGTTAACCTATTTTTATTTAATGAATGGATTTTTAGCATGATTTAATGTTTATTTGAAATTCTATAAGTATGATTAAATGCTTGTAGTTTGCAACCTAAGTAATGCTTGTGCATTGACAAAATGTTTTAGAAATAATGTATGTAAAAAGGATTACAATAACATTGTAATCTGAAAAATTATCTTAGTTACTCTGCAATGTAATTCATGTATTATTATTAACCCTTGTCTCATTATTGGGGATTCTATAACGACTTTATTCCCTATTTAGAACATTTATCTTCATTATTAAGCAGATGGTAATGAAAGAATTGTGTGACAATTATGAAATTTCATACTCTAGGGAAAGGAAAGAGTAAGTAGACAGCATAATATGATATATTAGTGGAGATTTGTGATAGCTAGCACTTTTGCTGTGCTTTTTTAATTTTCTACTTTGATTCCTGTACATTTTAATAAACTAATTTTTAATAAGAAAATAAAGTACTTTTTTCTTTCAACTGAATATTACAAATTTGGCCTCTATTAGCAGTAGCTCTTCTTAACAGTCAGTATTGCTGAGTTGGTGCATAAGTATTGAGAGTATATTATGCACTGGAGTGAATTTACTCAAAAATAAATAGAACAACATTATGTCATACACTGGCTGATCTATTTAAGAACTTGATAAGCAAAATTTACATTGTGCACAACTGATGTACAAGACCCCACCTCAATAAACCAAGCAGCTCCATCAGGACTTGGAGAGTTTCATTTATTCCCCAGCTTGTTACTACTGCAAGTGCTTGTCAGGGGACAGTTTAGAGAGCTTTAAATTTCCTGGTGTTTTCACATGATGTCTGTGGAAACAGAAAAAGAGCTGGGAAGAGAAAAGCTTGTTATGTCAGTGGCACAGAAATGCCAGTATATACACTCCTAGGGAAATGTGCTGGCTGTTGAAGGAAGCATACTGCTATGGCAAAATTATTATTTCTCTCCTGTGCATTGAAACCTTAGCTGATCTAACAGTGTGATAATATTCTTTTATATCAATACACTTAAAATATAATCTTCATCTGATGTTTTGGAACATTTCACTGAGCTGGGTCTGAAAAGATTTGTGTGTGCACGCTACTTCGTGGTGGAGTACTTCATACTTGGGTAATAGTGATTTTGAAAATATTACATACAGTCTTCAATTTAGTTCAGTACTATTTTAAAACAGTAGAGGATTTGGCAATAATCTCAACAGATAAAACCTAGTGCTACTAATTAATCACTAAAACTGCAATCCTTGCCCCAGTGATTTCAACAGGAGTGAGTTCAAGCACCAATATATCCCGTGAAGACACTCAAGGCAAACAGCATTGCTTAAAAGCACAGTGCTGAATTTCTTTCTCTCCAAGCCTCCTGTGAAGAAAAATAATCTTTTAAGTTTAAAAAAGTGTACTGTAGTAATAAGTAATAGCATTCCTTAAAAGCTTGTATGGTTTCCTTAGCTATCAAAGTGCAACATTTCTTTTACAGCCTGACTTTAATGGAGTTTTTCTTGACAAGTACCACAGACCGATCCCACATTCTTTGGAAAAAATAATTGAAGAGTGTGTGTAATTTTCACCTATCCAGTAATACAATAAATACGGTGAATTTAAATGCCTGAGCCCCAAAATATCTAGAACACAAAATAAATGTCTTTAAGTGAATCTCTTATTGTGTACTTTTACTATTGAGTATCCTTTTCAAAAAAATACAGAAATTAATGATGCCTGGGGAGACGCTAATTCTATAGCTGATGTTTACAGTTCTAATTCTTAGAGGATTTTTTTGAAATTAAATAGTTTGGGTTGAACAGTATAAAACCAGTAGTAATTAAGGTTGGCAGTTCGTGATAAGTGTAAAGAAAATGTGGTTAAATCATAACATTGTAAGCAGAATAACGCCTTAGAAAAGCAGGTTACAATTCCAGTGATAAGGATAAAAAAAATCCATTTACTCTTTCTTAAAGCTGAGTGCATCTATAGGAAATTGTTTCTGTTACAGTAACAGTCAGGTTTAACATTGTGGTTCTGACGATGTGGGCATGCAGCTCAGTCCAGAATCTCCAAGAAATACAAGTAGTTTGAATACAGTTAAAACAATAATGTTTTCATATGGGCTGTCCATCCAAAGTAACTTTGGCAAGGAAAATGCCTTTCTGCTCAGATGACGTGGGATAATCCAGAAACAGTTTTAAAACTATTTCAAGGAGTGTGTTTCAGCATAAATGGAACCATTGTGGGGAAGACAGCAGAGAGACACTATGAAATAAAAGCATTAGGAGTTCTCTTCACCTGATTTATGATTCTAAATCTTTGTAGGACTGAATGTCAGGAGGGGCAGCTGATAGGGTGACCGAGATGACATTCCTCAAAAATTTCCAGGGGTTTTTGTTGCTGTTTTTTTTTACAGAAGACTTAGAGATATTTTTTTTTTTTTCTTCCAGTGATCTTTCTTTAATTGCTGTGTGATACTGGACGTCAACATCAAAATGGGCAATGAGAACAGTGTGGAAAATCAGGTGAGTGTGACAGCATGATTGCATCTTCTTTCCCTACTAGCCTAGAGCAAATTTTACAGAAATCAGTTTCACCAGCTGCTTATCCCACATTTATCTTCTGCTCCCAGTTACACTCATATTTAAGGCTCATTAATTGTAATTGAAGGTAACATTTTTTTTTGTTTTTTGGCAATGACACTACTGTATAGCATTGGGGCATTATGCAGGTGGTTGCTCCCTGGGGGACAGGAGCCACAGAGGATCCCCCCAGGGAGAGCAGAGCTGGCTAATCCCACCTCCCCAGCCTGGCAGCAGGGCAGGCAGGGGACAGCTGGAGAGCAGCCTGGGGCAGCCCCAGCCCCGGGGCATCAGGCATGTCACTGAGGAGAAGGACAGGCCAAGATGGGGCCTGGATGTCAGTCTTTGGGGAGCAGATAGCCAGGCAGGGCAGGACTGTGTTTGAGGAGACCGATTTCCTATGGCATCGCTAGGGATGACGTCCCTGGGAGAACTGAAATAGCTTCCTGGGCTGTGGGCAGGGTGGGGAGAGGCCCTGGGAGCTGGGCAAAGCCTATAGTGCCCTCAGAGCCCTGACACACAATAGCTTCTTGTTGAGAAATGACCTTGCAATGTGTGTGTGCTGATCCAGGAGTTTACAGCCATTTCAGAAGGGTGCATTGTCAGTGCATGTTGTTTGGTGATTTATCTTTAAAATCTTGAAATTAAGGGACCCTGTATGGCTATGGGTAGTGGTGTACAATTACATTATAACTTACTATGTTGATATAAATTTGAATAGAAGTTGCAATTCATTGATTTCAACAGTTAAAATACCAGGACATATTTCATCATCTCTCCTGCAGTATATTATGGTAGATGACAAAATGCATTAGGGTTCATTTTGCTTCCACTTCAGGTCTCGGCAGATGTACTGTACCTTGTGCAATGCAAAGTGGACCCTCTCAAGGGAATCACTATTACAAGTTAGACAGACTTTTTCATAAAGAATTTTTTAGAGGTTGGGAAAAGGGGAGTATGTTAGTTCCCGTAACTAAGTAATGAGAATTTCTTCTCCATCTAAGCTTTCACTTAGGAAGTTTTTGAAAGTCAAATATATTTTTTCAGGAGGCCTCCTGAGGCTGAGAAGACTTTACTTAAAAGTTATTGAAATTATTAAGAAATCTAATAAAAAGCTCTTATTTTCTAATAAGGGAAGTAAGCTCTGTTCTCCTTTTCAGACTGTAAAAAACCAATCAAATCAAAACACCACCACGACCACCACCCAAAAAAAAAGCCCACAAAAAAAGCCCAAAGCAAAACAAAATAAATGTTAGAAATCCAAATTACATTAAAAGTCACTATTAACAGAGAAATAAGTAGTAGTAATAAAATCTTAAAAGCCACTTAAGCTGCTGAACAGCTATTGAAAAAGCATTGCTTAATGAATAGTGAACATTCTTACAGCCACTGAAATGTTTAAGTACATTCATTTTTAGTCAGAAGTTCCCAAGGCAGATAAAGTCATCCTTATACCACCAAGCCAAGGAGCACAGCAGGTAGTGGATGATGAAATGGGCTTGCATGGTTTGCATTTCAAAATGTTTATCAGGGTTGGCCGTTCCTCTTTTTATGCATCTGCTTCTGGCTTTGGAGTTTTTTGACACTGACTGCAAATTTGCAAGGCGGCTACATTTAAGTTTTCAACAAGTTGTAAAAAAAAATCTGGTTTCTTTTAACTTTTTTCTTTGGTAGTAATTATGCTTTAGAGAAACAGCCTGTATTTGACCTCCTTTGCACGCTGCCTTTCCTTCTAACTCTAACACAATTAAAATAGCTCAGTGGGTGTTGTTCTTATATTCAGTACCAATTGACATGAGTTGTTTTCATATTTATCAGAGAACACCATTGCACAGCGCTAGCTCTCAGCTGAGTCATTTGGAAGCCATACACATGGTTTGCATTAAAGATGGGAGAGCCTGTGCTAAGTTTAGAACTCATTTACTAAGAGGGAAGGTCTGTGGAATAGATGTACTACTATGAAGGATGTAGTAGACACTTAGAGAAAAAGTAAATACCCAATCTGTCTTGTAAAGACCAGCCTCTGAGGAAAATATGATCTAAATTTAGTAGAAATGAGCAAAGATAATACTTGGATAAAATAAGGCTGGGGCCAGCAGTATATTTAACAAAGTGATTTTACATATACCAACCACATTGTGTTTCACTGTAACAGTACACGAAGTCCAAACTGCTGAGAGATTTTAGATTTGTAACCGTCCCTTTTCAAATAGCAAAGCTTGCTTCCAGATGAAGGTCTCTGTCAGTGGCACAGCTTGTTGGCTTATGCTGAATTAAATACAAGCTATTTTTAACATGCATTTTCCTTGAAAAACAAAACTCCACATGAAAATAAAGTGTTTAAATTGAAAAAGAAACAATCTAGAAGAACAGACATTTTGACCCAGTTTGACCCTTGAGATCCAACCTTCAGCAGGGAAAATACAGGGGTAGTAAATGAGGTATCCTTTAATGGGAAGCTATGAGAAGCACTACAGTTTATGGAAGTGTCAGTCTCAGCCATTGTGGTGCCCGTTACACACACCTTTCTTCATCCAAATGCGTAGAGGAATGGCAAGGTCTGTCATCAGGCTTTTCCTTGACTTTTCTGGACAGCCAAATGTACAAAGATCATCTACATGGCCATAAGAAAAAGCTCATAGTTTCATAAAGACAGATGTGTCTGTGCACTTACTCAGCCTTAGACCTCTTGATAGTCTGGGCACAGATGCCAGCTAATAAAGCCACGCTTACAAATAAAACCAACCTGACTAGAACCAACAAATCTGTTCTCTAAAAAGTTTGACTGTGAGGCATGTGGTCTGTGTGAGGGAGCATGAGCCAAGCATACTAGCTCTGCATCCCAGCTGTGCCCATGTTGTTCCAGGGGTTTGCACAGTTAACTCAGAGGGACCAGCTCCCAAAATAACTATGCATTAGAGGATTATTATTGCCTTTCACGGCTGGTTTTTATCATTGTCTCCCATCTACTAGAGGGGCATCTGCTGAAGGGGTGGGTGGAGGATGTAAAAAAAATAAAAGGAGTTCTCTGTCATTGGAAACATGAGTACAAAATTCTCTAAAGCTCAAATAGGCTGGATTTTCTAATATGTAATAATCTTAACTGAGGTTTTTAATTCTTGCCACTCAGAGTTCTGAAAAGGAGATCTGTCATCTTTCACAGCCTTTCTTGTGATTAAAAAGTCAAAGTTACCAAGTAATCGTAAAGCTCTTTGAAGGTGAAAACTGCTGCTGAATTTAAATTCTAGCAGTGCATATTTTATGCCACAGTTGAAAAGAGAATTTCAAAGTCAGTTACACATAAGCTATTTCTATATATTTTGTTTTATCCTTTCTTCTTTATTTTCTGAATAAGTAAATAGCCAAAGTTGGTTATGCCACATTTATGTTATTGCCTGTTTCTTTTTAAACAAATATCTTAATGTGTAGTTATCTTTTTTTGTTCTTGTTTGTTTTCTGCTGTGAAATGTGTAAGATATTCAACACATGCATACTTTCCAAAGAGGCCACAACTTTTGAAGAGTCTGTTTCCTGAAGCATCAAGCATCAGTGTTCCTGCTAGGATTTCTCCATTTAGTTGTTATGAACAAATCTGATTGCTGCATATTCTGCAGTTAATATTCTGCATTATTACTTTTCCCATATTTCAACTTCCTTATGTCTATGCAAAATGATGGAACTAGTTAATTGGCATGGCTCTTCTGCCAGATCCCAGTATTATATCCCTAGATCAGCAGAGAATGCACTGGGCACATTAGCAGCTTCCCAGCCCTCACTCTCCATTCCCACAGATGATAATGGGGCAAATTCCTCTGAGCTTTGGTGTTCGTTCTGTGTGTTTACATACTTTTTGAACAGTCCAATAACATCTGTATACATTCCGTTGTTTATATTCAATCGGGAATAGAAATACATTCCCAATTTTCTGCATAATGATTTTGCCTATGGCATTTTAATGAGGTATGCTGTTACCCTACATGAGCTTTTCTTTGAGCTTTTTGATGCACCACTTTTACTCTCAAAATTATTTTCTTTCATTTTACCTTCTGTTTCATCCATTGCAGATCAGGAATGCACAGGGCAGCAGAACTGCTTCACAGTCGATGGCTGTTGGCTACAGGCCAGTGTGCCCGTTACTGTTTATGTAGTTCTAGCCCACCTCCAGTCACAATATTCATTAATACTTACTTCCAACGATAATTACTACTGCTTCAGTATTCTATGGTGAATAATGCCAAGTATTGGTTTCAGTTTACACAAAAAGAACATTGTCTGTTTTCAGAGAATTATATGTCCATTTATGCAAATGCAGCAAATTCTGGGACACTTCTCACTGCAATGAATAATTGTACTTGTTCTTCCCTGTGAACGAAGGAGGGGGGATGAAAGAACAATAAAATTTAAAGTTGTGGCAGGGTTCTTAATTTGAAAGCATAGTGAAAAGGAGGTTAGGAGACTATTCCTTCTCTTCTGAATTAATGGTTAGAATCACCATCACATCTGTAAATCTACTAGTATTTATAATGGAAAATGCACATTTATGAGTACAGATGAAAAGGAAAAACATTTTGTATTTATAAAGAGCTTCTATAATTATTTACTACATTTCTCTATTTAGAAATAGTATGAAAATGTTGGACCTACATTTTCCACAGATAGACGCAGTTAGAAATTGCTCGGTAAGCAAACTCTACTGACTGGGGAGCACAACAGAGTTTAGAACTCAACTTGGAGTGGGTTTTTCCAATAGTACTTCATATGATTCTAACAGTATTTTCTCAAGTGTTTCATTGTTAGGCTGCTGAGAACCACTAGTCAGAAAGCTGCTCTAACTAAAATTATATCGACTGAAGATTGCAAGTTATGTGGTGAAGATTTTTTCCCCAAGATCATCAATTTTATTCTCTCTATCTCCTGCTATATCTCATACACCTGCCATCCTTAAGAAAATAATGTAGGTACTCCTCAGGCCTTCATTCAACTGTCAGGAAAGGGACAAAGGAAAATAAGAAGCTGCAGCAAGACTAGTGGAGTTACAAGAATAACCTGTGAATTTTCCTTTGCCTCCTGAACATAAATCACATAGATGGAAAGATTAGGTTAGCAAGAACCATGAAGCCAGTTACATAGCTATGCTTCACTTAGCCCAGTGCAAACTCATGCTACACAGGTTCAAACAAACTTAAGGCTTAAACATAGCAGCAAGTTGTTGAAAAGATACTTATGTTGATATTATGAGGATCTGAAGATAAACAGCTTAGTGCCCTCAGTGGATTGGGAGGGTCATAAACACAAACAATGAAGCCTGAAGGTTTGAACTGCTCTTCCTGTAGCTGGAAGTTGTGTGTTCTGTGAAGAATGCTAAACCACGGATAAGATGGCGACTATATACAAATACACTGACTATATATATAAATACGCACAGACACACACCCCCCACCACCACTTGTCACTGTTTATTTTTATGTTCACAGCACAGGTATTTCTCAGGAGGGAAAGCAACCTTTTATCTCTAAGAAAATGTTGTAGGTACTTACAATAGAATATTGTTGCCAGAATTTTTCAAATGCTGTTGTTACCACATTGCACTTTGCTTCCTGTATTTGTAAGAAGCAGATTAAATGAGACTTTCACCAAATGTCAATTTTTGCATTCCTGTCCCTTTTAGGATTTTAATCAGAAAAAGCATAAGCTTAAAATTTTACTGCTGTGAGAGACAAATAAATCAAGCCAGAACTAATAGCATTTTACACAATTACTAACTAATAGCATTTTACACAATTACTGATTAAAGAAAAAAAATACTGTAATTGCAAAATTCTATATGGAATCTCCCTTAAGGAAAGGGTCTGCTTTTCACATCTGATCATGTCATAATTACATCCAACTAATTAAGCAGTCATGATGTTTGGGGGGAAAAATACAAGTGGTCCTAACTGTCATCCCCCTCTCTAAACTGCCACACTCCAACCACTCTCAACAAGGGGCAGGCACTGAATATTGTAGGTTCCTGCACAAGTTGTTTATTAAAATCAGAATTTAGCTCCTTTGCAATGTGATAAAACCAAGTTTTAGTATAATTCTTGAGATCTTAACTGTCACACAGAGTTCAATTTTGGCCCAATAAGTCAGGTACCGATTTGTTACTGTCCCATGATCAGTAGTTTTGCTGACCAGTACTTGCTGTTTTGATTGGAAAGTTCTGGTTATTAAAGCAATATCCACTCACTATCTAATTTTTATCTAATTTGGTACCACTTCTTCAAATAAGGGAAAAACAATGGTTCTCCAAGAATATAAAGACTGAAAAACCTAATTTGCTACTCAGTTACTGTACCTGCAGAACAGCAAAAATAAATAGCCAGAGGAACAAAAAGGTAGCTCCTAAAACCTGATGTCTTTAAAAATTGCAACAGCCATTTTAAAAATATGATTTCCCAACCATGTGTCCTGTGCAATTCTGATTCTAGGAAATGTGACATTTAAAACAATTCTTTTGTCCACTTTTCTGACACAGACTGTTATTCATATTTCATTGGTATTGATGTCTAGTAGGAAATTGAGGAACTGTTTCAGTAACTTAAAATTGATAGTTTTAAGAATCTCAGCAAGCCATTTTCTAATGTCTCAATTCTGTTTCCAAGGAACAGATTTAATGCCGAAATAGAACAAAAATAACAAAGAACAGCCTATTGATTAAGACTGTGGATGAACAACTTTTCAGTCTCTTTCTCTGCAACCAGTCCTGCAGCAAAATGAGCAATTGCTGCAAAGCAGTACAGAGAAACCTTTCCAAAGACCGCCATGTGCATGTTTTTCTGCTTGATGCTAGCCTGCTCAGCCGTACACGTGTGAGGCGTTTGGCTGAGGACACATGTGGACAACTGCCCCTAACAGGGATTATGTGTCCGTCCTCCCAGTTCAGCCAGCTTGGCAGCTGATCTGAAACTGGAGCCCAGGTGCCACAGGGCTGACCTTCGCTCTGTGTCCCAGCATTCACCTGCACTGCCACTGCCTGCTCCCATGCCCACAGAAGAGATGGTGCCTGGGCGCAAACAATCAACACTTATAGCAGGCAGACTTTAAAAAAAACACCTCAACTTTTAGTGGAAGACATGGAGAAAAATAAAAGGTAAGTTCTGGTTTACTGATTGAGACTTGTAAAGGATCATTCCAGCTTCCC
>JAVJGJ010000062.1:48207741-48268978 GCA_035590215.1 Microhierax caerulescens
AGGGAGTTAGTGGGAATGGAAATTTAGTGTAACTCTTCAAAGATTACTTTCAGATAGTCAGAGCTATGGCATGTTCCAGCAACTGCTATAAAAGGATGCGTGTTTAATGGAGGAATGTTGCAGAGGGCAGATGTAAACGGAAGCAGCGACTTTTATTGAGTGAAAGGAGAAAGGGGAATCGAATGAAATTCACTTATTTGAAGGGGCTTGAGCATGAATGCTAGGCTTTAAAGCCAGACCTGGTTTCTGCTTTGTGATTAGGAGCCTGGTGGCTTGTTGAGAAACAGGAGGCTTCTTGAATTGCTCTAACACAAGTCTGTGGCACTGCCTAGTGCCGTTGCTATGGCTTTGAACCAGGAAGGGAGAGTCAGTGTTTTGGGAGCCGAGCTGTCAACAGGCTCCCATGTAGCATTAAAGGAATTTCTTTCTGGTATGATAACTGTAGCCAGAGTACAGCAGCACAGCACACATAATCCTTTTGGCTACAGTGTTAATGGAGTTCTCCTGGTTTTGTTTTGGTTGGGGGGGGGGGGTATTTAAACTTTTAAGCTCCTGTTCAAAGTCATCAGGCAAATAAAGTGATCCTGTAGATTTACTTTGTGTTCTTGCAGAGTCCAGTGCTTGTGGAAAGGTTTAATGCAAATTAAGTTGCATATTTCAGGAGAATCAGTTTTATTTTATTCATTTAAATAGTATGCTGTCTTAAATGAAAAAAAAAACCAAACAACTATAAGCTGTTTAGTTTTCCTTCTGTTGCTTGTATAATCTCTCTGACAAATTTAGTTTGTTTGTTGTTTGGTTTTTTTTTAATTAAACCTGGACTTGAAGAAAAAAACTTCTGAGAACCTCTGTATTCTGATTCTTAATATAATTGTTTCTTTAAGTCTTTCAATAAAATATCTTTTTATAATCTCAGAATCCTTTTCAAGAAGGAGTATACTACATTTGAAATGAATATAGAGCAAATTTAGCTACAGGCTTCTGTAGTAAATCACTTCAGAGGCTGTGTTGAAACCTCAAAAGTAATTTATTTAGCAGCAGCTTTCTGATGATGCTTGTGAACAAAACAGTCTTTCTAATTGTTTTCACAGATGTTAATTAAAAATAAAAGCATGCTCTGCAAAGCTAATTCAACACCCAATTTGCATAACTAGCTTAAATTTGAAAAAAAATTATAGAGAAATTGAATTATGTTTCTCTGCTGGCTGGCATAGATTCACAGAGCATATTCTTTTGTGATGATTAAATTAATACATTAAATGTAGAAGACCACCAAGCTTTCCTGTATCTTGGAATATTAGTAGTGTCTTTAACATTTAAACATCTACATCAAGATTTATTTTCGATTATTGTTAAAATCCTCCTTTGAGCTTCTTTTGAAAATATACTTTCCTGGCCATGTGCATTCTTGCCTTACTAGGTAAGCGGGCAACTTTGCTGTAAAGAAAGAGCGTCAACAATTCAGGCTCCTCTCTGCGCCAACATTGCAAAGTTTGTTTTAATGTGGGTTAAATTTGATCATGTTTAGAACTGGAAGAATGAGAGTCAGATTTTTCTGTGGCAAATGCTAGTTGCTAAGGGGTGGCTGGGAGATGAACTGTAACTTCTTAAACATAAAAACATTAGATCCCTGAAAGTACAAACCAATTTAAAATAAAAAAAAAGTCAAAACCACCAAGCAACCAAAAAATCAGCACACACACACACACACACCCCCCCTAACAACCTATGGAAAATGTTAAAAGTAGTCTTCAAAACAGTGCACATGACTAACCTGTTTTGTTGCGATCATTCTACTTGCCTTCTCAGTCTGCCCCTCCCAGTGTGTGATATTAAGACCTGGTGTAACAGCTGATAAAATCACTGGGACATGGGTGCTCCTCTGCATCTAATGGTAACATCCTAGTTTTGATAAGATGAAGTGTTCAGATATAGCAGGCACTTAAATGTCTTTGTGATGTAGTTAACTTGTGAATTATGAGGATGAAGATTAGAAGTAAAATCCAGCAAAATTTTACCAAATTTATTCCGGCCCCAATGTGTTTTGTGGAGTGCCAGTCTCAGGGAACCAATGACAAATGAGCCTGACTCCATGTTACAGTTTCAAATTGTCTTGAGCTGTGTGTACTGATGGCTTCTAAGTACCTAGGAGATGTAACCACTGACTTAGGTCTCCTTGTGTTTGTTTGTGCTCTGAGCTTTGGTGGCAATGTGCTGTTGGGTTTATTATACAACAGTCTGATGAGTAGTGTTTCTTTATAATGCCATAATGGAGCCCATGTTGTTGATTAAGTATTTCTTATCATGTGCCTCATGGGATTCATGGCTCTGGTGAATGGCAATCCAAAGGACACTGGTTCTCTGCACAGAAAGGAGTTTTATTTTAGAGACCTGTGCGCAAGAGGCATCCCTGTTATGCTGTGGCTCCAAAAGTGGGATGACTGCAGGTCAGTAGAACAGAGGGTTGTAATCTAAAGGAGCTCTTTGAGTTAAGTGGCTGATCTTGTGAAAGGGAAATTAATTAGAAGCAATATGTGGGTACTAAGTGTGCAGCAAGTTAATGACTTATTTGCTGTGCTCCTTTCTGCTGTGGAAGATGACAGAGGCTTTAAAAGAAGGAGGCAAAACATGCAGCTCTTCATCTTCTGAAGAGAGCTGTGAGGTATTATTCCTCCTGCCTAGCCCCCAAATCAGTTGAAGCAAATTTGAGATGGTGGTAGTAGAAAGAAGGAATAATAAAGAACTGGTTCTCACTGCTCTTGCCAACTGCTGGAGGCATCTGGACTAATTTGTAAATTGGCCTAATTTCTTGGGGTTCTTTGTGTCGTTCTCCCTACCCTCCCTGCCCTTCTGGGAAAGGAAAAGAGGTCATTTTTGTCTGCAAGTGGCCTAAAAATTATTCTTAATTTGGCTGCTACTGCGAGGCATTCATTTTTGGCCCACCTCCCAGACTGATCCAACTGTAGCTATTGCAGTTGGACATGATACATTGACCAAGTAGGAGCATGCTACCATGGCTGCCTTGCAGGGCTTGATGTGAGTTTACCAACCTGCTGCCTTGCTCTTGTCTTTCTTCCCTGGTGGGCCAAGGCCAGCGCATGCTCTGAAGACTGACTCTCTTTGGAGTTGGGCCCATCTAGTTGGAGGAGTTCCTTTTCTGCCAAGATACAAATACCCCCACCTTGGCCTGCTTCCTTTTCTAAATGCTAACTGGCAAGTTGGGTAGGCTCTGGGGTGTGGGTATAGTGGTGGTCTGTGAGTGGCAACTGGGCCATAGACGTGCTCCAGCACAATCACATATGGCCCCAGAAGTCACTGGTTTTGTTCATCGAGTTCTTTTCTTCTTAATGTAATAACACATTTTTTCATAGTTCTTTCTCTCTGCATACATATTTGCATACAGAACTAAACTGTCCATGCAAACGTTCTCATGCAAACAAAAGCAAGGCTGCCCAAAACATAGCATCAAAAGCAAAACAGAGCCCTGTCAGCTAGCTAAGCTCTATTTTTTTATTTTTTCTGGCTGGAAGAAACAAATTTCCTTGTATAAATCTTGATGTTCTAGTATTTTTTTGCTGTATACTGTGATTTTGGGGCCAACATCTATAGCTAAATAAATATTCCAAATGCCAGATGTCAGCACATGCTGGGTAAGTGCTTAATAATCATGAAACCAAGAGCCCTTGGTCTATCCCAGTGGAAAGCGGTGTGATAAAGGAGACTTCTGCAAACAAAGCTGTAGTGAAGGGGTTCCTCCAGGGGAAGGCAGAGGATATGAGAGTTAATCAAATTTGCCTTAAGTCTAAAGGAAGTCTTTTTCTATTTTCAGTCTGCCATGACCTTTTCATTTGCTCATTACATGGGCTTTTCGTGTCCACTGGGCGTCCCTCACTCCTGGCTCTGATCACAAGAAGCCTTTGGTTGCGTGAAAGCACACTATGTTCATGTCCAGAAGTGTAATTTTGTGAACAATAGCTTTCTGCAATTTATTGACTACTACTATAGCAAATTAAACCTAAAAATTGAAAGTAAAAAAGCCCAAGAGATCAGTTGGAATTGTGTACTATGCTTTTCATCTATGACATCATTCTGAAGCAGTTCTGTTGTCAGTATGTACGCTTATGTGTCTTTATATTAAGTGTGCCTTAGGCTTTTTACAATTACAGTTAATAATTAAAATAACAGCGCCTGTATGTTGAGGGTGATCTGATGAAGCAGTTTTCCTTCTCTTTCACTATTGCCTGATGTGCCAGAGGATTTGAAGCAGAGCTTCTTCATTCAGGTGTTATTTTTACTTTACACTTAATTGTTTCTCTCCAGTTCTTTTGTTCCATGTACTTGAAGTGACAGCCCTGGCACTTGCACAGGACTCTCGTCTTCCCTGGAGAAAAAAAAAAAATAGTTTGCAAGAGAAACAAAACAAAACAAAACAACCCACTCATGTTTACAGACATGTAAAGGCATGTCTCCATGGATGAAGATCCTGGGTAAATATTTACCTTTAAAAGAGGTGATGCAGCATTACCATATTTGTGTAATAGCATTTCTGTAGCTAACACTACAGAAACTGCAGCATTTCCTGTAGTTATTACTATAGAAAAGCAACGTGGTGAAGAATCAGGCCTTCCATTTCAGTTCAGAGGCATTCTGAGCTTTGTTGAAGTGGGAGGGAAAGAATCTGGACTGGGATTCAAGTGCTGGGTCTTGACTGACATTGGCTTTATCTTTAACTTGACTCCAAAGATACTGCTATTATTATGAGTGTCAAAGTTTATAGCCTTTTTCCATCCTTTCTCATTTTAAATTTGCTTAGCAAGGTAGCATTTG
This sequence comes from Microhierax caerulescens, assembly GCA_035590215.1. Classification (NCBI taxonomy): domain Eukaryota; kingdom Metazoa; phylum Chordata; class Aves; order Falconiformes; family Falconidae; genus Microhierax; species Microhierax caerulescens. The sequence continues at coordinate 48,212,569 of JAVJGJ010000062.1, forward strand.
CCAGGCTTAGAAAAAGAGAAGATGATACCCTCCTTGGGTCATTAAAGGCCTTGGCTGCTTTAGAACAATTGTTGCATTCTTCTCTCCCCGTTCTTTTCCTAGTAGGATTTTTTTTTCTGGCACAACCACTTCCTTCTGTTTTTCAGTAGTTAAAGAAAAAAAAATGGCTTGGCTTTGGAACCTGTAAGTTCCATTGAAGTAGTGAAATCTACCACAGGAGTTTTCTGTCAATGGGCATAACAAAACTCTTCAAGCTTATGTATTCTCAAAAATAGCAGTAGCTATTTAAATAGGTTGGTTTTTTATTATTCTAGAGCTCTCTACAAGATTCAGAATTAGACCAACCTCCTGGTAATGGGCATGGTTTAAAAAGGACCCCTCAGGAAAACAGCACAGAAAGATCTGGAAGTCAGGACATCCCAAATCTTCTTCCTGCTGCTGTGCAGCTGGCTGAGAGCATATCCCCATCAACTCCAGGACCTACAAGGTAAGAAATCAAGTTCCTTCCTGTGAATGGAATTGAAGCCTTGCTGCTGTTGACAGCTGGGAACTGTTCATTAAGTTTCTGTTCTTCTGTAACTGATTTTCAAAATCTATCATCCTGATGGATGATGATGATGCAGTCTTCAAAATAACCTGATAAAACATGTCTACTTACTTAGCTTACCCAACTAACTTTCTTGCCTTACTGCATAACTATAAACAAGACTTCAGCTGTTGTAGTAACCCTTGAGCTAAACTTTTTATTCTTTTTGCTCATACTAATAAACTCTCATCTGACAAAGAAAAACATTGAACAGTCTTTTGTAGCATTATATGATTGTGAAGATGTAATTGTAAACAATTGCAAAATGCTGTGCTCAGCTCTATATAACAATCCTACTACAAAACACTGACCCAGCTAATATTTATTAGCATTGCATTCTTCTAAATGTCTTAAAATTCACCTGATTTGGTGATATACATATGTATATATGTATGTACAAAAATACATAGGACTACTTTTGGAGTTAAGGTATTCTTCAGTGCTATTAAGGATGGCAGAGTGTGACATAATCAGGATTTTATTAAATATCCCAAAAGGAGTATTTTCTCTGAAACATTAATACCTTTTACTTGAATGCCTGAATTTTCCCATGATACTAGGGTTTTCACCTGCTGCAGTGAAGAAATTATCTAATACCAGCATGATTTTAACATAGGGCTGAATACTTTCCAGATCATCAGTGTTACCTGGGATAGAATGAAAAATACAGCTTCAAAGGAGTAGCAGTAAGTTACTGATAAACATGCAGGATTTTTAGGCTGTGGTATGTTTTTAAGTTTTTTCACAAATTTTCTTTAAGATTGGAGAAGTCACTGCAGAAAGATTTGCCACATCCTTCTCAAGTGGAGTATGTGTGATCTGGGCCTTTTTCTGTTTCCACCCATGCTGGCTACCATTTCTGATTGCCACTATCTTTGAAAAATGTAAACTTGAGAAATGAAAAACAAGAACGAACAGTAGTCAAGTGAAATATTTAAAATACTGTTAGGTTAATGCTGTCCCAGGGAATAAACTCTTCTTCTCCTTTTTTTATATTAAATTATGAAGTTTAAACATTTCTTTACCGAGAAAGTGGTCAAACACTGGAACAAGCTTCCTAGAGAGGTGGTTGATGCCCCAAACCTGTCAGTATTTAAGAGGCATTTGGGCAATGCCCTTAACAGCATGCTTTAACTTCTGGTCAGCCCTGAAGTGGTCAGGCAGTTGAGTCATGGTAGGTCCCCTCCCATATTCTGTTCTATTCTATTTGATTTGATTCTGTTCTGTTCTCTCTATTTTATTTTAAAACTATTGTTATGCAAGTTTGTGGCAGTTTAAGACCAAATGCAGGTATTAAGATATTATTGACCACATCAGGGACATTTCAGGGAAATTTAAAGACATGACATAATCTAAAAAGATTTACCAAGAAAAAACAGCTTCCTTTCTGGAAGAGACAGTTTGGCTGTGCTATGCAGCTCTTACCGTTCAGTAGATTGTCATGCTGCAGTACACACACAGGAAGATACTTGCTATTAATTTTACTTCCTCTGCCTGCCACTAGAACATCTTAATTATCCAGTGAAAATAATAAAGTCTGAGTAAGACTAAGACTGCAAGGTTAATTTACAATGATAAAGGTATTTAAGGCTGAAGGTTAAAGTGACAAAATGTTGCACTTCATTCATAGAGATGTATGACTCTCTCTTCTAATGTGGCATCACTTTACTACCCAGCACCAGGTCTATACCTGCAACAACTCTTCCTTGGATGAGTTCCTTATGTCTTTGAGAGTGTGTCTCCATTTTCATGTCAAATGAGGAAAGCCATAGATGTCATTCACACTAGTTAGAAAAAACTTGAGTTTGGAGTTGTGATATAAACTTGGACAGGGTGAGAATATATTTTGTTCATTTGTTCTTTCAGTTAACAAATACTGCAAGTATCCTCTAGCTTCTAGTTTATCTCAACAGTACTGTGCATAACGTTTGTGGTGTGTGTGTGTGTAATGGTGAGTAGCCATACCGTCCTAGCTGAAGAAAATATAAATTTCTTGTAAGCTACTTAAAAAGTGATGCATTCTGATTTGTGACAGTAAAATAGTTGTTTTCCACTATTCTTATCAGTATAAAAGTTATATTATGGGAAGGGGAAAGAAGTTAGAGAGGAAATCATGAGTATTACTAACTGCTGAATTTTACAATAGGCCTGTCAGGACTAACATTCCTGCAAATTAAAGTTGTTTGTGAAACTGCAAAATGACAGGTATTAGACTGTGTACTTAGAAATGCAACACCTGTACACCCTCTTATTGACAGCATTTGTACCAGCACCCACCTAACACAGTGTTTGCACCAACTGCCAAGGCCTGCCTTACATACTGCCTCTATCCTGTGAATGCAGCAGCAGCAGAACTCACCTCAGAGGGCTTAAATTGTGTATCTTCTTGTTGTTTCTCAGAAAGCATCTTTGTCCAGTTACTCTCTTGTCCACATTTTAAACAAGATGTATACACAGCTTTCTCCAATGGCTCCCTATAAAGGGCCTTCTAACTAGCCACGAGGCATCTGATAGGGACAGTGCCACTGTGAAACACAATGGAAAATGTACTTTCAAATCCCTGAACTAACACTAACTCCCAGGAGTGAACCTTATCAAACAACTAATGTCTCTGAATTTAATTTTCTGCATCTGCAGTATGAGTATAGAATATACACAGTGTAGTATGTTAAAGAGCAAGAGATTCTTAGATATTGCCAGAAAGCAGCAAGAAGTATGCAGAGACTTAAACTTTCTGACATTCTTGCTGTATTTATTTGTGGAAAGGTAAGGAACTCAGGTACACAAAATCAGAAGGGCCTCACCTAAGAGCCCTGAGGAAATAGCTCTCCATCACTTCTGTGATGTTTGGTTTATTTATAAAGTTCAAAATATATAAAATTGAGGAGGAGACTTTGAGGGAAGGCAGTTTTTCTATCCTGATCAGCAAGAGGAAAGTATTCCTCTACTTCTGTCTCCAAGAAAAAAATAATAGGTGGCAAAATCTTATCAAGCAGCCAGGAATGAAGCTGTATTCATACATGCAGCAGGATTTTGTTGCTCTCACCCAATCATTTGGTGAAAAGCATTCTTGATGAAATGCATGTGCAGGCACAGCTAGGAAAGGAGGGATGCAAAATTTGGATGGGTTTTGGTGTTGTGAAGGAGAAAGCATGAGCTTCGAGTTTCTCTAGTCTCTTAGATATGGGAAACTATTTAATACAGCCCACAGACAGATCTGTATCACTGTCAGTACTGGAAGGACATGGTAAACTTCTCAGAGCCTCATCACCTGAATATTTGATCTGAAACTTCTAGAATTTCTCATCAGTCTTGCATCTGCATATGGATGGACCTTTGTATCTTCATCCTGTGGGCAAGGTTGGGCAGTCCTGCCATCAAAAATGGCCTCTGTGGGAAACAAAGCTACAAGGTCTTAGCTGAAGACATCACCATGGCTTTTAACACAAGGAGTGGCCTGTTTAACTGGTGGGGTCTCCTTTGAGAATACAGATATCTACTAAATGTGTTGCAAAACTCATAAGCAAGTTTTGGTTTTTTGTTTGTTTGGTGACTTTGGTGTAATACAATTTAACCCTCAAATTATTGTGTCTATGCTATTCCTTTTCAAAACGTGCCATTCTTCAAGACGATACTTTAGCATACTGTAGGATTCAGGACAGTAGTTTTCAAAATATTTTTTTTTAACTGCAAAATAGCAAGTATGTCTCTTCTTCCTACTGTAGTGATGGTAGGGATAACTGGTTAATAGAATCTGATCTAAAGCCAGAAGTTGTCTGATAGAGATGTGGGTCAGATAATTTTCTCTTTGTGGGTCTGGATTTAGGTGGAGGCAGAAGTTCAGGCTCCAGCTCTAAGCAGGTACAGGAGTATTAAACAGGAACGGAAAACTAACAGACACTGGAGCTGAGGTGCGGTGTGTGATGGTTTACATTTGCATCAGCACTTTTTGCATATAGCCTCTTGGAAGACTATGTTAACTGATGAAGCAAGTAGCTACACACTGATGTGGTTTGAAACAATGGACTGAGTACAGCTAATTAACACAAGGCTCTACTGTCACCCACCCACCACATTAAGCTGTCCAAACTGGTGTTCCAATGGGCCAGTAATGGAGACCGTGTGGTGGGGTCTCCTATCTTGGGTTTTGAATATTTGAGGTTTGGCTTGTCTTTGGCAAGTGCAGTCTTGCACTCTTTTTCTTTTATTTCTTTTTTTTTTTTTTTTAATTAGTATTAGTCATACTGCTCTGTGACCAATTTACATTTTTTAAAATGCATTGCTTGAAAATAGCATAGCTGCAGTTCTTTGGGGGTTCCTTTTAAAAATGTGAGTACCAACAACACTTAGACTTATATTCTAGCTGGTTAAGACAGCTTTATACTTCAGCATGCAAAATTGTAACTCATGTGAGATGATCATTACATGATGAGTCAGCTTGAAGGGATTCATAAGATTCTTGTTTCAGGAAATGTATTAGATGGGCAGGAGCTCAGGCAATTACTTTTTATTTAGCCTTACTCCTGAGGCTGCTGGCACATGTCTGCTTTGGGTGGCTTCTAAGTTATATCCTGCCAAAATAGAAACAAAGACAATAAACGGAAAAACTTTGAAGCTTCAGATTCCAGGCAGTTTATTTTTAACTCACTCCTGTATGCTGCTTTGAATCCATCTTTTCCACCCTGAAGTGAACTCTTACAGTTCATACACTCTTACAAAGTGTATGACCTGCCATCCTCAGACGGAGTATCTCTGTGTGGAAAATAACCATGTCTGCTTTTTTCCAGTCTTTTGGGTGGGTGGCTTTCTTCCATCCTCCACAAATTCTCAGAAATTGTTTCAGTCTCTTTCAAATTCATAAGTTTTGGAATTCAAAACGTCTGTGACTTATTTTAAAAAACTCTGCTCCAGTCAATTTTTTTTTACCTGTTTCTCACCAGTCCTGTATGGTCAAAAGTAACACTGCACTGGTCAGCAACAAATCTGTAAACTTCCCTTGTGAAATAAAAATGCTGCAGAACTATAGTCAGCAAGCATCAGGCCTTGCATTGGTGTCTGTGTGAGATGTAACCCATGCCTTTCTCCTGATGCACATACAGAGGAAAATGCCTGGGAATCCTTTGCTGCACAACTCTACCCCCAGAGAGACATTTTTTTCTAGCAGGTTTGGGAAGAAGCAGAAACAGCAATTTAAAAGGGACACACCCAGAAGCAGTTCAGGGGAATAAGCACTCTTCATGGATTAGTTTGGCTGCTCTCCCACCTGGAGTGCTGCACACAGATCCTGTGGGACCCACAGAACCGCTGCAGAATGATGAGCAGAAGCTGCCACACATCCTGTGGGACCATCTGTTTGGTGCCATGCTTCCTGCTGACTCTCCAGATACCTCAGATGGAAACCAGGAGCCAGTTGTGGAACTGGAACTGAAGATCTGGCCACTTTTACTTGCTGCAGCAGTAGTATAGTTTACTTTTTTAATGTTAGAATAATTTAGTTTGGTCATACCCAAAATATTGCAGGCCCTGCATTTCATCCTGTATGGAACAAGGAGGTGAAAAGTGATTGGGGGTGGGGGGAGAAGGGGAGGACAGTTCCCAGGAGGATCATATAGATCATTATTCCTGCTTCACTTTTTCCTGAAAGCTTAGATATACAGGGAGGGTGGGGGAAGCTGGCTGCTGTTAGCAGCCCTTTAGCAGTGATGGATTTCTCATGTGTTTGTTTACACTCAAAAGTTCAAATAGTGGCTTGCTCTGCCTCTAAAACTCTGACTTTTTTTTTCTTTTTTTTTTTTTTTTGTAAAGGGAATATGGAAATTATTTCCATGTTCCTAATTAACTTTCAATACCTCTTAGGGACAGAGTGAAATGCTGGGTTCTTTAAGTTTACTCAAGTCTTCCAGTACAGTGTGTCCAAATGTATAAACCCATCTCTCATGTGTCAGAGGAAACAGAACAGAAACATTTGAGAAGCAGCTATACACGTGCCATGGCTGCAGAGCTGGCTGTGCATTTGTCCCCTTCAGTGCTTTCTAAATTCATCCTCAGATTTCAGGCTTTCATGCTTCCGGGAATATAAGCACTCAAGCTCTGAGTTACATCAGTGTGGATGGCAACCGTACATGACATCTGGCTTTCATAGGCTTCAGCCCTTTTCCCTCACGAGTGTGACTGGGTTGCAAAGGCTGCCTGTCCTTTCAGCTACTGCTGCCTGTTTTAGAAGGAAAGCAAATGGATAAGAAAGGGAATTTTAAAATTACCTATGATTTTCTGTAGTTGGATTATCATTTTTTTTTTTTTATCAAGTAGGATTTTTTTTATTTTGCCATCTCTACTCCCTGCTCCACCCTACTCACCCACCCCCAGATACACACCAGAGAACTTGGGTCTAGCTGCTGGTGGTTTTATCTTCTGTCCCCTTGCCTTTGCTGTGGATGGAAAACAGAGTAATTGAAGTTGTGGCTTCAAGTCTAAATGGCTGGTAGATTGGGTACAGCTCTTAATCTGGAAATATTTATGGGAGATGCACATAAGTCATCAATTTCTTAACATCCTTCATAGCTTCACACCCTAAACACAAACCAGGCAGTGCTGTCCTAATAAACATCTTAGTAACAGGGCAGTACTCTGAAATTGTTCCAGGATAATTCAGACTTGCCACAATATATTCTGAAGGTGGAAGAGCTTAACTACGGGCATTAAAAATTAATTGGTACATTTGCAATGTGCTTCCAAACAAGCAATTTCTCAGTAATTATTTATGCAATAAAAACATTTTAGACATATAAAGATTTAACTCATTGTTATTTGATGTTGTAACTGGAAGGATAGCATTCATATCAACAGTATGTTAGGGCCTTGAACTTGCAAATCCTTAATTGTGTGCTTAACTTCTAAGTAAGGGAAAAGTTCCCTTTGATAACTCCTGAGTGTAGTGGGACACTTGCATATTTCAAGTTGCACATGCATCTTGGTCTTTGCATGACTACATTTTAATTTTTTTAACGTATCATCAATTATGTGCAGCAATTATTCCTAGTAAAATTATTCTTTCTGCCCTAAGCTTTACACAAATTATGAGGAACTCTAAGGTTCTTTCATGCTTTGCCATTAACATGTTTTCTTTTAAATATGAATGAATTTTTCCCTTAATAATATCAAGCTAGTTCAGATCACAAACAAACAAAAGAGATCAAGTAACCACAAAAAAAAGAACTCATTTTATTTTCCCGTATTTAAAAAAACACAAAACTTTTAGGGTCATAACTTTATGTTGATTGTATTTAATGGGTTGTCTGAAAATACAAACTCCCTGAAGGTAATTATTGATTGCTAATACATTTTCATGTAGATTGGGTTTTACTCAGGGTAATTATCTTCAGCATGTGGTGTCATTTCCCTGTAGTGTTATTCCCTTCAAAAAGAGTGGAAGATAATGGGACTAGGTGTAATTTAAGAGATCAACTAGCCAGTCCTGCTGTCCTCAAGCAGGATCAACTGTGCTTAAATCATTCCCAACAGATGTTTGTCTAACCCCAGCAGTGCCTTGCAGACAGAAAAGCAAGATTACAAAAAATGAAAAGGAAGATGTAGGATATGTTGTCTATATAGTTTCCCTTGTTACCCACACCAGAAGGAGAAATGTAAATGGAGATATCCAAACAGGTCAGTCTGGATATGTCTTATTATGACTGAAAACTCAAACCTTTCAGTTCCGTGTTATATCCTGAATAAAACATCGAAGCAAGCTGCAGTAGCACAGATGATGAATGTGTACTACTTTATTCTAAGAGTGATAGTTTAAGCTTCTGTCACAGCATGTGCCAACACTGTCATTTTAATTTTGTTGGGCATACATTAACTACAAATTTGTCCCAATTCCTTCATCTACTCCTAAGTACAATGAATGAGTTTTCAGCATTATAAAATACCAGAAAAAATCATTTAGTTGATTCATAATAGTGAATAGCTTAGTTCATAGGATTGTCATCTGCCCTTGAACCTGCTAAGTCACAGATTTACTACTATGTCTCTTTACAAAGTTGCTACCAGCATGGCAGTAAATAGTTCATGGGTTTAGCAATTTTATTCAAGAAAACTTAACCACTTCAGACATGTTTGGGACTGTTTCATAGTTGATAGCTGCAAATAGAAGTCCAATGTAACAAAGAAGTCATGTCTGTAAAGGTCTTAGTGAAATATAGTTAGCCAGAATCTGTAAAATGCAGATATATAATGATATATGGTCTGTATGATGAACATTACTAATGTTTCATTCCCAGATTTATTACCACGCTTTTCCCAACTCAGTTGACAGATGGGATTAACAATGTGTAAAGAATAAGAGGCTAAAGATAAGCAATAAGGAGAAACTGCTGTAACTGTAGGTGATGATTTCTACCTTTTCCAAAGCTCAGTTTCACAGAGGTTAGAGGGCCTCATCACCTCAGCCTCCACCTGTGATTGTTCTTCTCCTGGCCATCATACCTCTGACAGGAGCATGCTTCCAGGTTGAAGAACACTGGGCACACAACCGCTAATGAGCAATTAAATCAGTAAGAAAATAAACCTGCAACTGGAGCAAAAAACTGGGCTGGCAACTGACTCCCACTTTTCTATACCCTCCCCATTTCAGTGTTGTGGTTTCTGCTCTTTCTTAAGCTTCCCTGAGTGCAAAATGAATGTCGAAAACCTCCTGGCATCTGCTTGGCTTTTGTTCATGTCCCATCAGGCCCCATGTTGTCAGTGATCCAGCAGATACCAAATACTGCATTGACATCTCTGTTGTTCCCAGTGTCAGTAAGTTTTATATGGATATGTGTTTTCAGTGTGTTAGGAAAAGAAAAACTCCTTTGAGCCAAACAGTTTTTTTAAACTATTGGTGTTCCAAATTAAATACTCAAACTGATGACAAGCATTGCTGAAACTTGTTTAAACCTCATACAAATTGCATGTTATAGATAATTTACCCTAGATTTGAGATTTACCCTTAATATAGGCAAATTTCAATAGCTCTTTAAAGACTAATTTATTTTCCACTGCAATGACTCTGAAGAAAGTTTTTAGGATCCAAGACAGACTCATGTTCAGTTTTACATGCGGCCCTCTCATAAAGCAATTGTTTGTTGCATTGGGCAGTCCTCAGTGTAAGGAGGGGTTTTGACCCCACCTGGAAGCGCATTTTGTGCACTGCAGCACAGCCCGAGTGTGGGGCTTCAACACTTCTCCAACGGTTACTGAAGGGGTTGTGTTTGTATTAAGACAGACCTAAACTGCAGGGACCTGAGAGCTGGTCACTGACTCACTTCTCCATCAAGAATTTTGTGCATAAAACTTGGGCAGAGGAGGGGAGAGAGGCTTCTCAGATTTCTGGAGGTTACTTACGATCCAGTCTATGCTTGGCCTTACAGAAGGTGTTTTAAACATCTTTTACAGCTCCAGTCTGTAGGGCACTTTGAATTTCTGAATTGTCTGTGGCAAAGCTCCAGTGACGGGCTCACCATGAATGACCTGTCTCTGTGCAGCTATGGAACCAGAGTGCACTGCCATCATACTGACTTCTGAGCATTTGACGATGTGCTGTCTGTGTACCTTGCTTTGGATGGGGGGTGTGGTGGGTGTGCGTGAGACTTATTATTTCATATTAAGTAAATGATGCCCCTTCTCCTCGGTACAATTCTGCATTCAGTTTTGAATTGATAACTTCATTCCGTGTTCCCTATGGCAGTGAAAATATGCCCAGGCTTCCCAGGGGAGGTGAGGGAGAGAACAAGGTTAACCTATTTCATGACCTACAAACCTAGGTTGGAAACTGAGGTCCACACAGTGCACGTGAGAAACATTACAAATAACTTCTCTGCACTTAGTGCACCCACATCATCTCTGTTTCCATTATTTGCTATCTTACCATTAATGGGTGGGGAGAGAGAGAAACGGTTGTAGATTATATGCACTGAAATCAAACACTGCAATAAAATGACCTCATAGCACACGTATCATTGTATGGCAGCATTGCTGGGCAGGGTGAGACCTTTGACCTTTTGGTGAGAATAAACTGTGCTGATTAGTTGGAGAAAATATTCAGCAGATGGGCCCTTCTTAATCTTCTGCTACACAATAAAAGTATAGCCAAATAACAGCAGTTACTGTGGATTGCACAGTCTTCAGCTTTTTGCAAAGTAGTCTCATAGAAACAGAAACTAAAAACCGTTCTTTGAGGTACTGCTGTTTTTTCCAGTATTTTTTTCACTTGTTCCCATGTTGCTCCTGTAGTCTGTTAGATGTGTGTCCTTTCCCCACACTTAACTAAGATTTTGGAATGGTTAAAATGCATGCCATGAGCATGGTGGCTGTCAGGTAAGACTGGGGACATATTTTCCAGAGCAATGAGCATTTAAATCACTGTAATGTATGTCTGGTGGTTTAGATCCTGAAAGCAGATTATCAGTTTCTCAGTGCATGTACTGCATGGCTTTGAAACATCAGTGGCACAATTTTTTTTTATTCTTTGCTTCATTTGCTTCATATTCTTTGCTTCTTGATTAACATGAAACGAATAAACATTTCCATTGTTGGCAGCATCAGTAATGAAGGCATCAGTAGCTACAGTGCAGAAGATTTATCCAATCCAAATTCAAGCATGGTGTCTTCAGAGGTGACAGGACAGAGCACTATCTTGCAAGAGCAAGGAAGACAAACAGACTCTAATTTCTTAAAGCAGGCTGCAGAAGCAGGAGAGAGAAGTCTGCCTATCTCAATGCCTTTTGCAGACTGTGCTACAGAACATGTCACAGCAAATCTTACAAGTAGCAATGAGAAGTTGCCAACCTCAAATTGCGATGAAGCAGTGCCGTCGCCAGGTCCAGTGAATGACAAAGAGAGAATACCATGTGCCAAATCTGTGGATAGAGGCCCAAAATGTGACAGTATTGCTACCACTTCTATGAGAAAGGGTGAGAATGATCCCAGAAACACAAGCCTGGAGTCCAGCTCTCCTGCAGCAATTACAGAAATGCAAAGGGTCATACAAATGAGTTTGAGTGAATTAGGGTCGCTGTGGCAGAGTGAACAGCTGGGTGGCATGAGGGAACCACATGTCAGCACATTTCCCCAGGGTAAAGAAGCAGATTATTTTACTGCTCAGGAGGCCAAGCAGGAGAGAGGAGTTTTAGAACTAGGTCAGCCTCAGACTGTAATGCAGCAAGGTAGACAGAACACAGATGGTGGAGAGGGTCTGCTAATGAAAAAGGAAACCTTAATCCTAAATTATCCAGCAACAGGAGGCTCAGACAGTGAAAAATTTCGAGCAATTGTGACTGCTCAGGGCTTCACTGAGATCAGTGAAGTCTGTAATCTACAGATGGGGACTGTAACAACAGCTAAGGGGAATGAGGCAACTCCAGCTCTATCTGGAAGCAAAGAGGAGCAATCAGAAGCCTGTGCTTTAATGTCAGAGTTGCCTTCTAAGCCTCCAAATCTTTTCCGGGTACCAAAGCCTAAAGAGCCTTCAAGGGAATATGTGTCTGGAAATGACTCTCAAGATCCAGTGAGGAGTGAAGCAGTGAAAATGGCCTCTGAAAAAAACAAATCCATTTTTCAAAGAAAGCTTCAAAAGGAGGGTGAGCTTGTTAGTGCCAAGCATTTCAGTGTGCCTTTATCATTTAAGCGAGAGGAAGAACAAAAGTCAGCTGTCACAACTGAAAGCCGAAAAGATGAAGCCAGTAGCAACAAAATTATAAAAGCTGATGATGTGTCTAGAGAAAGCACCACACTTTCTGAAACAGAAAAAAATATCAATCCCAGAACAGAAAATTCCCTGATAGATAAAAGCTTATTACTGGAAGAATATGCATTAAGTACTTCTTTGAGCAGATCCACAAAGCTGAATCAAAAAGAAATTGAGGCGGGTGTAACAGAATTAAAAAATGAAATCAGAACAGAGAAGGCACAAGTGGCAGAAACCAGTGAATTACCTGAGGGGTCAGATGGGGCACAAAGAGCACTGTTGAACTCTGTTAGCAGCCACTGCCAAGTCACAGGAAAGACCCACTTGGGGGACAATCCTGAAGAATTCAGTCTTTGTGAAAAGACTTCAACAGGTGATCTAGGTGAAGAAGCTGGGGGAAAGCCTCTGAATTTACACGGTGACTTTAAATTGCCCAAAGACAATTCAGAGTCTGATGGTTGTAAACCTGAACAACAAATGAGTAAAGAGGAAGCAGCTGCCACAGATGACCTGGAGAATAAGCTCGTGGTTTTACCACAGCTTCCAAGGGAGGAATGCCCACTGAGTTTTGATTGCTTTAACATCAAGGCAGAAGACAAAACTTTGGGCCAGCCAGGCTGTAACGGGACTGAAAAAGTTTGTTTAGCCAGTGCAAACAGTTCACCACTCCTCCACTCTGAGAACAATAATATTAAGCAGAGTAAGCAGGATGAGTCCTGGGAAAAGGCTTTTGCTAGAGAAACTGTATTGCAATCTGAATGCATAACTGAGAGTCAAGAAAAGCCTGAGAGCTATAGCAAGTCTAAAGAAAATGCAAAAATGTCCAAATCAAAACTCAAGCTCCAGGGCTTACATGAGTTGTCAGGGACTATGGATCGCATGGCTGTACAAACCGAGGAGGCCTCACGGGTTTTAGAAGCCAAAGAACAGAATGGTCACATCACCGAAGTGCCTTGCAGCAGTTCAGAGCAAGGACCTGTGGCTGCAGCTACACAAAGCAATGCTATGGATGGTAAAGAAAATGAGGGTATTCAACAAGAGAAGTACCGAACTGCTGTGAAAAGTTTTGTGGAGGATGAAGATTTGGCGCTGAAAAGTGAATGCAAATCCAATGTGCTGATGCAAGCTCAGCTGGAGCAAGTGGCTGCAGAAAGTCGCAGAAATACGCAGATGGCTTGTTCAGAAACCTCCCAGGCTATAGTCAACACTTCAGGACTAACTCCTCAGAAAGTTCACGTGGAGGATGGGGGTGACAGCCACATCAGTGAAAACAACTGCCCCTCTGAGAGTGACACATGCACCTCTTTGGAGGCCCTGGAGCGTGGTATCAGAGAATTGCAGGAAAATGCAGATGTTCCAACCGCTTTTCCCCAAGCAGAGCAAATGGAGAAGTCAGTGTCTGTTGCTGGTGACAGTGACTGGATTTCAAATACAGGACTTGAACAACAGAAGCACCAAAGCAGTCTGACAACTGTCACAAGGGCAGATGACCAGAAACACAAAGAAAGGGCACTAAAACCTGAACAGTCATTGGACCTAAATGATCACAGCAACATACCAGAAATACCACTAAACATTTCAAAGAGCCTTAATGAAGAATCTTCTGTGCTAAGTCCAGCACCAATCCAATGTAATTCTGACACAGCAAAAGAAAAGGACAAGGACAAAAGCAGTGCCATGCTGTCAGAGACTATGTGTAGCAGCAGCAAACATGAGCAAAATATTTCTGGTGTGACCATGCTTAATTTACAGGATTGCAATGAGCAAAACAAAACTGGTCTCAAGGCAGAAGAAAACTGCTACAGCAAGCAAAACTCAAACAAGCCTGAGCAGGATAATAATTCTTTGATCTCAGCTAGTCAGCACGAAGCAGCATGTCATAGCAATACATTTTCTAAAATATCTGACAAGAATGAGCAGCCAGGCAGCATACACAGGATAGAGGATAATACTGAAAGCCATGCTGCTGCTATAAATGCTCTTCCAGGGACACAGAATTCAGCAAGTGCCACTAACGTATCACAGGCTTTGCAAAGTGATACAGAAATAGCACATAGTTCTGATAATTCTGAGAAAAATGATCCTCCAATATCTTGTCCAGAAACCCCATGGAAAATGCCATTAATGGGAGAAAACTCAGAAAAGGTTCTGACTACTAATGGGGGAATCATCCAGAAAGATGGAAGCATGGAGATATGTTGTGAGGACAGTGCTTCTGCCACAGGAACATGTAATATGATGAGTGATAAAAGTCCAAGGTCACAAGGATCTGCTTCACCGTTACAGGCACATGGGGAAGTAATTCCCACTGATAAGTTGAATAAATCGATCTGTATTCAAAAGAAAACAGTGGAGCCTGGTTATTGCCAAGCAGATTTTACAGCCCTGTCTACACAGACCTCTGCACTCAGCCATCCCAGCCCGCAGCGTGGAGACAATAGGAACAATGGTACTGGGGGGGAATTACTAAATAATGAGCTTGAAGTTATAGCCTACCAAAATGTCTTAGAAGGTAACTCTAACATGCAGATTGCTGCAGGTTCTCAGGCGTCTGTGCACTCAGGTCCTTCACCCAGGGCAAGCACATGTAAACCAGCAAATTCAGAAAACAGCTCTGCAGCACATATGCATGTGAATGAAAAAGATGTTCCAGACCAAAGTTTTCAGGGTGATAGAAACAGAAGTTTAGCCCTGCCAGAGACCTTAAATGTGGGGCAAAATACTGGAAACTTATCACAGTTCAATTCTGAGAAGCTGAAGAAAGAGATATCTGCAATTAAATCCAAAGAAACAAAAAATGAGGTAAACTTCAAAGAACAGCAAAGTGACAGTTCAGCACAGTCTCTGTTAGCTCTCCCTACTGTAGAAGGGAAGCTGCTGAGCCTTTCATCATCACAGGGCTGTAATGAGGAAATTGCAATGAATATCTGCGTAGATGACAAGTACAGTAAGATCTTAGAGAAACCTGGGAATTCAGAAAAAACGGAAGAGCTTTCAAAAGAGAATAATAACATAACCAGGGCAGAGATCAGTATTACTGAGCAGTCTGCAAATAACTCCGGAAAGGAGCATGATGCTCTGACTTGCAGCTCTCTGGACATCGGCTCCAGTCTCCCAGACTTTAGGGAGCACATCAGCCAGATATTTAAAAAAACTGTCCACAGCACACTGAGTGATGAATTACCTCAACTTTTGTCTGAAAACCATGCAGGCTTCAAGCAAAGTCCAGTGGCCAAGGATACAGCAGAACTGTGCAGTACTGAGAACTTCTCAGAATCAAATAAGGCAAACGAAGAAACTCCCAAGGGCACCTCAGAAGCAGAGGGGCAAGAGTTGTCTTTAGCTACTGAGACTTCCTGCAAAGCTGCCAAAGGCAAACCTCTGCAACAAGAAAACATTGTGGCAGAGCTGCCACCAGCAAGTCTCCAGAACGCTGAGAAAAACAGGCAGCCCAGTAGCTGTTCAGAAGTGGTCCCTAGACTGGATGATGCTACACCTGCTGAATGTGCTCTGGAAAATCTGCAAAAGCCAGACAAAACCGCTGAGCATCCAGAGAGCAGTGAGATGGAAAGAAAGGAAGGCATGTGTGCTACTGGGGTTGATCCTGAATCGCTAATAAGCTTAGAGGTAAAGAAGCAAGGACTGGCTTCACTTGATGGGGCAGCAGCTGAGAACTTCCTTGCATATTCTGACAGCAAGCAACAACCCACTGTAGCTGTTATCTCTACAGGCGATGTACAGAAGATTGACTTAGAAGATGCTGCTACCGCAGAGGGAAATAGCTTCATTACAGAGGGTATCACAGAACCAGTTTCATCTGAAGAGGATGTAAGTCTTCCTACTGAACAATGCCAGGATCCTAAGCCAAATGAACAGGAGAAAAGTGAGTATGGTGATCCAGACATTGCCAAGAGCATCTCTGACATGACAGCTTACAATCATGAAAAATTATCAGACAATTTTAATCTATCACCTGGGGAAAATCAGGAGACACACATTTGCAGCGATTTTATTCATGACATTAAGTCTCAGAATGATGTGCAGTTGATACAGGGTGATCCAGTAAATAGGAAAGGCTTGGAAACATTGGAAAATTCACAAGATGCAGAGCAAGAAAAGAAAGTGACTGTGCATGGGTTAATAGATTACTTGAAAAACAAAGTAAGCCAGGATGATTGCTTGCACACTGACTTTAAACTAGAATATAGCAATATGACTGAGGGAGATGGAAAAGAGAACAGTGTCACAGTGTTAAGCACAGCAAAGGCAGGTAACGAAAAAACTGGCGACATCCCTGAAACAGGTACTGCAAGGATGTTAGTCACTGGTGAAGGTGACTTAACTATAAACACAAGCACTGAAGAGCAGGAGACAGACCTGTACAAAAATCACTCTCCAACTGTTCCTGTGACGGCACAGGGTGAGCATTCTGCACGTACAGATCTCACTGTTGCTGAAAATCAGCTGAGCAAGATCAATTCAGAACATGAAAGCTCACTTCAGGATCTCGAAAGAAAGCTACCACCGCTCACACTAACTGTGCCTGAAAACCCTGACCTCAATGAGCTTCAAGACATGGCTGTGGCAGGATTACCTACTGAAAGGTATTTGATTTAAATTGCTATGTGAAATGGTTGTCAGGACCCTGGGGCTTGATAGGGATACAGTTTACAAGGCAGATACCCATTGTCTGGGCCGTTTGGGAGGGCATGGCACTTATTCTGTTCTCAAATTTCTATTAAATTTCTGTTGTTTCCAAAGGCGGAGTATATGGAAGAAATTTGAAATAATTTTTAAGGGCAGAGGGGACCTGAAAGCTGAGGAGCACAATTCTTACCTGTTCCATCAGCTGGTCCAGATTCCTGCCCTTACCTGTGTGGATTTGTTTATGATTCCCAGTGTTCACATCTCATAGCCTAAAGTTAGGCAAACAAATAGCACTTCCTAGCCTTAAGTTAGTAGGCTTTTGCATAAGTTTTGGTGACCCAGTTAAATGAGACCTGCAGTGTTCACATGGTAGATTGCAACATTTAAAAACAAGCCCACAGTATAACCCAATTACTCACACTGTTAGCTGTCTAGGCCTCCCTCTTATCCTCCCATATAATATAATTGTATTGACAGTGCCTTTGATCATGGTGTTATCCAGTGTTTCTAATGACATAGAGTTGTTTCAGATGTGAATTCTTCTTAGCTGGCATTTGTGGAGTCTAAGACTTGTTTGTTGTTTTTATTTATTTATTTATTTTCCAGACCTAGCAGTAACTGCTTTAATAAAGTTAAGACTTTTATTTTTAGTTTCTACTTTTCTGTCTGAATTCTCAGTTTGATGTGCAGTTAGTTCAAAAGAATTATGATCTTAGAACAGGTGCTTTCCCTTTACTTAGTCATGTCACTGCTTCACATGTAACCTCAGCAAGTTTCTTGCACACTGTCCCTTTCCTTCTCATACCAGAGAAGGCAGCTATAGCTGGAACTGTGAAGAGACAACAGCAGAGCAAAGGGTCCAGTGAAAAGCTGAACTATTTCAGACAACATCAATGAATGGTGTGCATAGATAGAATCTAAGTATAACCAAAAATCAGATGATACTAACTGAATAAGGAGGAAAAACATTTCAGTGCCACATTCCTTAAAGGTTAAAATGCTAAAACCGTATTGTAAGTGAAAATACCTCAAGTGTTTCTGTTGTTGTGAAAATGTGGGGGCGTTCATCACATTGCCTGTGAGTCTGGGACAAAGGCTGAATATGGTCCAATTGTGTGAGCAAAATGTATGTTAGGAGAACACTAGAAGTGTTGGAAGTCTGAACAGCTGTATGACTTTCTCTTTAAGGATCTGTTTATAAAATGACAAGGAAATTAGACCCTGTTATTTCTCTCTAGCTCCTTTTTTTTGTTTCCCTTTATATGACGGGAAGCTTCACAGTGGGTAGCTTTGAAATTACAAACAAATTGCTGGCATGGCCTGGTTCAGAAGCCTTAAGGGACTATGGGTCAGTACATGCATATGCCTACACATGTGTTTTATATCAGGGCGGGTATCATACTTTAGATAAATACCTGTGGCAAGCAGGGCAGGGTTCTTGAAACAGCTGCTGGCAATTCATGGAGTAGTTGCTTAATACTTGCATATGGTTTAAGAATTCATTATCACCTGTTTTTCCAGCGTGAGGGTTTGTATCAACAAGCAGCTGCTACTTTTGGACTGCGGCTGTAAGTGCTGTCACACATACCGAGTGTGCATACACACACAAGAGATATGCATGCAGAGCTATACGTGATTACAGTATTGTAGACTTACACACTGGGGACTCTGAGAGGTGGTAGAAAGGAGTCTCTGCTTCTGATCAGACTTGTTTCTTAGAAGAATATGCATTTATAATACAAAAAGGAAATAGAAAGCATTAGTTGAGCGGTCTGGTCTGTCTTTAGCAGGTCCAACATGCTGACCAGTCCAGTTTTTGCTTGAGCTTAAAACTGGTTTTGTATAGCTGAATTTCAAGCTGTATTCCATACCCTGTATAATCTGGTCACAACAGTTTTTGCTGCAGGGTGGTTTCCAGTTTTTACTGCTCTATAATCCTTACAGAGGACAAACTACTATAACTGTACAAAAAAAGGTGCACATTTCTAAGAGCTGACTGTGGAGATTTGGGTGTGAAGGAAAGAACTCCAGGGAGAAAGAATCCTCCCCAGCTCTCAGAATAAATAGTAGTAAGAAGTATATTATATTTAGGAGAAGGAAATGGCATGTTCTGAATTATTTCACTATTGTTTTCTCCCCCTCCACTGCTTCTGTATATCTCCATCTCTTACAAAATCTTTATGTTGAAACCTCACTGAACTGTGGGTGAGGGGGCAAAGTTGTGTGATCTGACTCTTAAATCCTTGTTAGGATTTCTTACTGTGGAGGAAATAGAGGTATTTCTTTCCTTTGTGGCTATGGTACTGGGAGGAGGCTGATCTTGGATTGAACCAAGATCCAAGGACTGTCTGACTGTCTGAAGTGACTCCTGCCCCACCTCCTTTAGGGGTGGCCAACTAATAAGAAGAGACTTTGTTTCTGAAGGCAATAGTACAGCACCAATAACTTCCCTTCAAATGTTCACTAAAAAGGACAAATATTTTTGGAAAGGAGGTAGTGGCTGAAGGATTAGCCCCACTTTCTTGTGGAAGTACAGTTGTGCAGAAGTAGGGAAGGGTTGGATTTTGGCAAACCTGTCTGTCAGCACTGAAAAGGAGTAAAAAATAACCCGTTCTTTGATGGTTTTGACATTTCTCTCTCTCTACCGAATCTGTGACTGAAAACCTGTCTTTGTGATGGCCATATCTGGGCAACAAAATGTTGTCCTTCCCACTTACTATTGGGCATCCAGCTGCTCCATTTTGCTGTCTGAGTTTTACTTGGAAAGAAAGATCAGGACTTGAAAGGTTGGGGTTTTTTTCCTCCTTTTGTAATGTCTACACCCATACATCTTCATTCTTTTATGGAAGGAGAAGGAAGGTTCATGTCCTTATACCCTATGCCACTGAAATGCTCCTCTTTGCATCATGAGCGTTGGCAAGTGTTGAGCAAAGCATGGAGCAAAATCAGAAATCATGGCAAAATTTTAAGGATATTTAGAGGTTGCATGGAGTTTTTTGATAACTTTCTGTAATTCAGCTGGCTGGTACACACAAACTGGCATTGTCTCTTGAAAAAAGTGCTGAGAGAGCTTTTTGAAGTGGAGACTCTGAAGTCATTCCCAGTTGTGCACATGTAAGATACGGAAAAGAGTTTGCATCATTTGCTGATTCATTGGTTTGGCAAAACCCTCAACTTGTTAACAGGCTTTTGGGTGTTCCAGGGTTGCAGAGATGCTCACAGACTCAGCTTGGGGTGGGTGAACCCCAAGGGTGAACCTTGGAAGAGCGCAAGGAGTCATAAACTTGCTGCAAGCAATGACACTCACTTTGCAATAAGGTGAGGTTCTTCTCTGCATCCCTCAGCAGAACCAGTTTGCTGCGCAGAGCAGAATGGGCTGTGTTTGCTGCAGACCTGAGCAATATGCCCAGTGCCTTCACCTGCTTCCGATGCAGGAGGGCACCATGCAGGCCTGGCATTCCCAGAGCTTCTGCTGCTACTGCAGATTGAAGTGGCTTCTTCTGGAGCTTACATGGCACAAGCAATCCTTACTCCAGCCTGTCTATGCAAGTCAACAGACAAGACTCAGTGCTTTCATAGCTGTACTCATGCAAATGCTCATTCTTCCTCTGTGGTGCCTGAGCCTTCCTTGCTGGCTGACCTGCTCTTCGCTATATGAGTAGCACATAAAGCTAGATGTAAAGGGCAAGAAGGCTGTGGCACTGCACTGCTTTGGGGTCAAGTGTTACCTAAGAGTTTTGGCACCAGTTTTGGCACTACAAGGAGCTTTACCAGGAGGGCCCTTTCCCAGCTATAGCACTATGTTGTAGGTGCTTTCCTGTCACTGCCAAGGGTTTTGAGAGAATAGAGTTCTGTTGCATTGACTCACATTACTTATAAGTCTAAATAATATTCTTATATGGGAAGTACGTTGCAGCAGTTGGCATCAGCAGAGCTACTTGAAAAATGTTCTTTATGTCCTATGCATAGATCAGACAAGATCTTTCAAGCTGGTCCAGACATACTTCTGGATTTGCTTCATGCCTCACTCTTGCCATCAAAAATTGGCAAGTTCAATAAACCTGAAAAGAATATTCACTTCTTAGTAAAAACGTACTTGGTCTTTTTTGTCTGTATAACAAATACAGTATTAAATATTTTAACAGTCTTGGTGGATGAGGTATGGAATGTAGAACTGCTTTTCAGATTAGTCAAGTGGGCTTTGAGCACTAAGGCTTTATGTTGTTAACATCTGAAAACAAGAGTTTGGAGTTAAAAGGAAACATCAAAATAGCAATAATACAGCTGGATTTATTTCTTTTTTTTTTTTTAACTTCAAAATTAACTCAGGTGTGCAGCATCTCAGGATCACAAAACACAGGGAAAAACTAGCTGAAGGTGATTTTCACATGAATGAAACGTACAAAATTAATCAGGTTGTTTGTCTCTCTTGCCCTTCTCCTTTTGCATCTCAATTCTTTCTCTTTATTTCCTTCCCATTTTACTGTCACTCTTAACCTCAGTAGGTGCAACTGTTAGTACAGTTGTGCTTTTGGAGATGCAAGCAGCTCAGCCTGCAGTCCTTAGCTAAATTAACTGTATGGGGAGTTCTGTGGGATTTTGTCTTTGTGAAATCTGTGATATTGAATTTTGGTATTTTTCTGTTCATGGAAGAGTAAAATCAAGATAACGCCACTGTTATCCAACAGATATCTCACATTGCTTTCTAAGATTTACTCTAATGGATACCATTGACAGAATTGACTGCTGTTTTAGGTAGTGTCTAAGACAGCATAAAGTATTTCTAGAATGCTGATTTGATTGTATGCCATGTTGTACCCAAAGCACATGCCGATGGAAAACCAGGTATGTGATACCATGGTGGTTATTTTTTTATTTTATTTACATATGCCTCTGCTACACAAAAGTATAGAAGTAAATAATATCTGGTCCTGCCAAATTACTGATACTTCTTGCAGCATTGAAAACATCCTGTAACACTTTTGAGAACCATAGTCACATATTCGTAAGGTAGATACTGACATGGATGGATGATACATGAGTTGCTGTCTTCACACATCCTTCTATGTTTCTCAAGAAATTACATTTATTTAATCAAATACAGGCATTTGCTAAAGGAATACAGCATGGACACTGTAATACTTTGTCCAATATCTAGACAGGCAGTTTAGCACCAATTTTTGTCTTCTTTTCTTATGAAGTTAAATATTACTTTCAGATTACTTTAAGCTGCCTATTTTCTCAAAATTGTTTTTGCATATCCTACAGATCCCCATATTTTTTCTATTCTGACTCTGTCTTCTGAATTCTTGCAAAATTGGGTACCATGAAGCTAGTTCCACTGTCCGTGCTTGTAATAGAATATGCAAAGCAGGATTAGCCCCAGCCTTGAACCCTGTGGAGGGCAGCTCTGAGAACAGCAATTACAGAAACGGGCATATTCTCCATGACTTGGATGTGGCTTCCTTCCAGTTCTTCTGCATCTTGGCATGTTTGCATTGCACTAGTGCTTCTCAACCAGGACTACTCTGGAGACATATCTGAAGATCCAGAACACCATAGTACTTGCCTCCTTGTCCTTTGCTTTCTGTTTTTTCTCCTGCTATCTTTTATATTGATGTCCTTGAAGCCTATCCTTATCAATATTGGTCCAGGTCTATGGAAACCCACATGTGCATTGCTATTAGCAGGTGGGGCTTACTTAGATATTGCTATTCCTCAACATTTGGGAACTCTG
This sequence comes from Microhierax caerulescens, assembly GCA_035590215.1. NCBI lineage: Eukaryota > Metazoa > Chordata > Aves > Falconiformes > Falconidae > Microhierax > Microhierax caerulescens. Next base: position 48,235,264 of record JAVJGJ010000062.1, read on the forward strand.
AAAATGTCAAAAATTGTTAGATGGATCTGTTTGGGCCTGTTCATCTGCATCCAGCTTGACTGGTTAATGCTCATAGTAGAGTCTCTCTGGCCTACAAGAAGCTCTGCATCTCAAATTGCAGGAAGTGTGGAAAAGTTAATTGCTCCAATCAAAGGCTTAATTGTTCTGGATTCTAAGGTCACTCTGAAATGCTGAGTGCCACCATTCTGTGCTGTTGACAAGAGCCAGCCCTAGTATGTTACATTAATCTTGTTCTCCCTGCTGAAATGTGCTTGGGATCTCCTCCCAGACTAAACATTTCCTGATTAACTCTTCTTTATTCACCCAGGCTTAGTTCTTCTGCTCCCTGTTAGGTACCTGCCCCATTCATCCATGGTCCTCAGTAAAATAATTGACTGTCTGAAAGTGCCCTAAGACTCTGCAAGGTTGTTTCCAATTTAATTTCATTACTTTACTTTTTTTTACTTCTTGGTACATTCCTTTCAAGACAGCTGTGTGAAAGAAGGCTACAGCTGCAGCCTACCCTTAAAGTCAGTAAATGCTGGGCCAAAATCTCTGCTCCAGTGGAGTGATATCAGCAAAGAATTTTGCCCTGAGCATCTAACAGATCAGCCAGGGAGAATGCTGCACAGATCCTTTCTCACCCAGACCATTCTACAAGCACTATACTCCCAGTTATCCTGCTCTGCTTAAATAAGGGGGATGACTATTTTTTTCAGCTGATAAAAAATTGAATTAGGAAAATAGGCTGTATGTAGACAAGTAGGATTTAAATGATTCATTGGCCCGAACTAGCTCGTGTTTTCCAGCCTCAGACCTATAAAGCTTGGCTTCTTTTTTGTAAATGATGCTCTGAAAAAGACAGCCCTTGGTTCATGAAACTGAAACTCACCAAACTGCTTTTTTAATTCTTTTTCAGCCCATTTTCCATAGCTCCTCTGGCTAGGAACACAAACAGTATAATCAATAAGGCCTTTTTTTTTTTTTTCCTAAGGCACTCAAGAGCTTATGTAAAATCTTTGGAATTTGTTAGCATGATAACATTGTTATGCTCTCCTAGCTGATAGAAATATCAAAGCCAGCTAAGAATAACTGCAGCAGACACAGAAGTATGGATTTGTTTCCTGGAGTGAAAGCAAAAAACACGTATGCATTGCTCAGTTTCCAACAACTAAGGAAGAAATTGTGGCTGTCATGAAAATAAATGGACACTTAAAATTCCCCTTCTTAACAATGTAATTAAATGAGTCAAAATACAGAGTTAGTTTTGCTGAATATTTAAAAGTCTCCAAGATTTTCTGTATCTTCTCTTTTTTTCTTTTTCTGAATGCAATGGTACATGAAACTTCAGTTGCATGCAGCATTCTTCAAATCTTGTTCTTCTGGTAGAAACTCCAAATAAACTTTATTTGCTAGAGAAGTTATCACTGGAATTTGTAAGGCTTTGAGTCTAGGAAGGGGTTTCCTAAAAATAAACCTTACTTGTTTGGATATTTGCAAGATGGCAGTTTCCCATCACTGTGATCCTCCAAAATGTAATGGGACAACTTTAAACTTCCCTTTTTTTCAAGGGCGAAGGTTAAACTAAAAGTCTGGGAATTTAAAGAGATGGCCATCCTAAAGACTCACCAATAAAACTTGCTGGAAATTGCACAACCTAATTTTCAACCATCACAAACAATGATTGTGGGCAAATTCTACATGGAAAGTAGTGGAAATACAAAGTTCAGGTGATTGTTACAGAAGTGGCTTGGATATCTCTGCCAGGCTGCTCTGCAGATAATTGGGTCTGTGGTTTTGCAGAGTGTATGACTATGAACCTCTGATTAGGAAATGCAAAAGAGAAACTCCTCTTTAATTGTAAATAAATGGTAGTATATTTACATTGTTTCCTTTGTTGCAAATGACCTTAAAAATGGGTAATATGTTTTCACAAAGAACAATTTAAAATCACACACACACACACATTTTCTTAAAGTTTAGTTGCATGATGCAGCCGTATTGTTCAGAACAAACACAGGCATTGCTGTTTTGCCAGCTTTTTTGCAAGTTGATCACAAATATTGTAGTATTTGTATTTGCTTATAGACCTGTAATAACCTCAGTTTAAAGAGCTGGAGAAGCCTTTTTTTCATGCTTACAGAGAAAAACTTGACAATCTGATCTGAGTTTATCCTGTATTCCCAAAAACTAGAATTCAAATTTAAAAGAAAAACTGTGTGGGTGTTTTAGTTTGGGTTGCTTTTCTTTTCTTTTTTTTTTTTTCACATTTGTTTCATGTAACATTCTTTCTGAGCCAATTTCATGGGGTTTTCATAGTTTTTTTAATGGCTGACTCATTCCCTCCTCCTTGCTTCCCCCACCCCCTAAGTGCTTTGGTTTGGCAAAAGTGACATTATTTTATGGGGAAAACCATCCAAGTAAATGCACCGGAGCTGGGCAGAGCGGGTCGGGATGGTGTCCATCAGGAGCTTTCACCAGGTGTCTACCCACTGTCTTAAAGCACCCTGACCATGGAGCACTGCCTGAATGACAGGGTCTCTGATGACATTTCTCAAGTCATAGTCCATCTGAAAACACAACCTAAAATGATTTCCTGGAATCCAGCACTTCTGCAGGTACTGAATTTAAGTACCTTTGATTTTCCTGTAATTCAGTTTCCCAACTTCCTGAGTGTAGGGTAAAAATGTGCACCACATACACCTGGAGACAATATTTGTGCAGTCCTGCAGTTAGGAGCAGCGTGGGACATGGAAGCTTGGGTGAAGCATGTATATATGTATATAAAAGCATATACATATAGATATATATATGCTCTGCCTTCCAGCACCATGTGCCCATATCATGTCAGGTAACTATGTGTCACCACGAGAACTTTGTTGTACCTATGTTGTGAACTACTTGATATTGCCAAACTAAAAAGAAGACTGTTTCCTTTAGGGTTTCCTCAACCCCTAAGGTTGCAACCCAACTTCTCGCATATAGCTTGGTAAATTTTCTTTTCATGGGCACAGTCATACGTAGAGAAGGAAAACAGGGGGATCTGGCAAAGATAAAATCCTATGCTCAAATGCAAAATACTGTTGTTGTTTAAAAAAAATCAAAAGCATTAAAGAACCCCCGACACTCCCCCTGGTATAAGCCAGCCTGACGCTTTCTGCCCTTTCCTTGAGGCTGACTGTTCCCTGGGAGCTAGGGAAGGGCCCAGGCTCCAGCGGGGCCATGCTGCCGGCTGTCTCCTGCCGCCGAGTCCCTCTCATCAGCACGCTCAGCGCTCCCATCCAGCTCCGGCCCTCCGGAGAAATCTCTTGCGACACTTTCCTCTGCAGCGCTTTGATGTGCGGGCTCCCAGCCTCAGCCAGACGGCCTGTCACTCACTGCAGGCTGCAGCCCGAGTCAGCCCTCTCCTGTAATTGTCTCCTCAGCCTTGCTGGGAGGTCACTTATCTCTGGTTTTCCTTTGCTTTTCAGCTTGTTTCCTCTCTCCTCCCCCCAGCCTTCTCTTAACTTCCAGCAAGCGCACCTTAGTGTGGTGTTCCTGGGGTTAGTTACTGCGTATCCCTTTTCCTATGTTTAAGTAGTGGAGGACACTGGGAGGAAAGTGGAAAAGTTTTTGTGGCAAAGGTGGGTTGAGATTGCTTAGCAGTAGGTGAAAGGGTTTTGGTACAGCAAGAGGCTATAAACAGGGAAAGGCATGTTATTTCAGAAAAAATTACCATTTTATTCCAAAAAAGCTTTATTTCGGTTTGCTAGCCAGAATGGAGGTAGTCTGTGCCTGTGGCTTTGCGCCAGACTGAAATGCTGCTTACAAGAAAATCAAAATTTATTTTAATGAATCTTACTCTCTCCAGGATTTCCCTCACCCTCAGGGCTGTTATACCTGCAGAAGCTATTTCTGAAATGGTTTCCAGATGGCAAAAAAGTTTGATTCCCCTCAAAATAAGAAAGTGGCTGAAGGCTTGTACCTGTATCAGAAATCACAGGAACTTTTTCCATGCCTGGTTTCCTGCTGCTTGGGGGGCAGGATATGTGAGACCTGCTCTCCCCAGAAACTTTAACTCTCAGCTTGATCCTAATTCTTACCATCAGAGTGGATGCTGCTGGCTACCGGTGCTGCAGCTCACTGAATTCTCCACATACCATGCTTGGTGTTTGCCCCTCAATAAACCATACCTTGCAGCCCAGGTGATGTTGGTAGTCTACGTGTTTTTCAGCATTTTCACCCATGATGGTATCCAATTTGGTCTACGGCCATCATTTGGTATATTCTTCTATTTTCTGTACAGATACCTGAATTGTTAAAAGCAGCAATGAGTGCATCTAGGGGAAATCCCTGTCACCTGCTTTCAGACTAGATGCGAAAGTTCTCCTGTAACACAAAATTTACCTGGTCAAATATTTGTTCCTTCCTTTTGCTTACAGAAAATTGAACAAGGGCTAGAAGGAAAAACAGTTCAAGAGTGAAAAGAAATATTAAGAAATAGTATTAACATATTGATGAATAGCTTTTTCCACCTGAGGCTCAGTTCTGAATTGATGCTTTGAGAGGTCCAACTGGTATCATTACTGTCCCCTAACATTACAAGGAGATGCACGGTTCTGCTAAGAGCTGGACTGAGTTCTGAAGAAGAGGAAATGTTAGTTTTGTCACCCAAGCAGGTGCAGCTGGCACCAGTCGAATGTCCAGAGTTTGGGCAGAGAACACACAGAGTCAGCTGGGAAACTAAGCTAAATGAAGTCCCTGCAGCCGCAGCATTTTACCTGAAATATCTCAACTAGATATTTGGTAAGCAATGAATCTACTGACTGTCTTGCTGTGGGACAGATATTGTAGACATTTTGTTTATAGTTATTGTATGACATGTTATAAACATGATAATGATCTCCCTGGGTAGAGACTCAATTCCTTGGGTGTTGGCAACTTGTATAAGCAGTTTGGTGTATCTCAATGCAAAGACTTAATTACCTGTAAAGCCATTCTTTTGTGTAGTAATAAACCTATAGGAAGCCTAAGAGATTAATAAGGGCACACAACTAATTAAAACTGCTTCATTTTCTTATAGGCAGAGAAACCTACAAGAAAACCTGTGTGACTTTAGGAGCTGGAACTTAACACAAGAATTAGACTAGGACTAAAAAGGGTTGCTTTGTGTTTACAGCTATAAAGTTTATGTGAAAGTTGTTAGGAGCTTTTCCTGCATCCTGAAACTTTGAAAAAGTTATCTCTAAGGTTGGGCTAAACACTATTCCCGCATCCTGAGTCTTTAAGAAGTTGCCAAACACCATCAACAAGGCGAGGCTCCGCTGAAGTGGTTTTTGACATGTCAGGAGCTATTTGTGCGTGCTGTAAGCGCTGCACACGCTGTGGTTTAATCCCTCCACATCCCCCACCGCGTGGCGTGCAGCGGATGGAAACTCCAAGCAGCCACCGGTCTGCCGTGACTCAAAACGTCCTGGAAGACATTCCACCGCAAAACCAGGACAACCCCCCCCCAAAAAAAAAAAAAACAAACCCAAACCAAAAACCAAACCCCCAAAATCCCCAAACCCAGTAAAACCAACCCCAAACCAAAAGCAAAGCAAGCCCCACGTGGGAACCGCGGCTCCCCAGCCGGCAGCTGTGGGGTGGAGGCGCGGCCCCGACCCCCGGAGCGGCAGGCGGGCGCACCCCCGGGCTTCCCGCGCCACCCCGGCCCGCCGGGAGGGGACGCGGGGCGCGGCGGGCCCGGTGGCTGCGGCCTTTCCTCGGGGAGCCTCATGGGAGGAGCCTCCGCGGAGCAGCTCCGGGCTCCTGCTCAGCGGCCTTTTGTGCGCTCCAGCTCACCCCAGCTGCCGCGGCCGGGGCCGGGCTTGGCGGGCGGCAGAGCCGCTGCTCCCGCCCGGGATGGTGGAGGGGACTGGTGTGAAAGCGGGGGCCTGCGGCGGGCTGCCGGGCTGGCACCGAGGATGACTGAGAGCAGCAAAGCTGGTGATTATTTCCTGGCCTTGGTGAGTAGACACTTGTGAGGGGAAAGTTAGCGAGGATGTAACAAAAGCGGTGTGCGGCTACGGGCTGTGTCAGAAGCTGAAAGTTAGCTGTTGTTTGCCACTGCTCTTCTGCCTCTCAAAAGATTATTGCACTTTTTTCTTTTTTTTTTTTTCTTCCTTTGACCAACTTTTTGGAAAGAACACTTCACCGCGCAAAATGCCCTCCTGTGCTCCCAGCTGCCTGCAGCTCTGGGGGAGGATCAGCTCCCCGTGCCTCCGGGAAGGGGGCAGTGGCGCTGGCTCCTGCCCTGGCTTGTGGTCAGGTCCTGCCCGGCTTCGGGAGTGAGTGCTGAAGGCACCGAGAGACTTCAGGTTTCCTAGCTGGAATTTGGCAACTTTTAAATTCTGCAGCAGTGACATCAAGGACGTGACTGAGAGACCTTCAGAGAAGCTGGGTGGTGGTGACGTTACGGGCTTTTTATAATGGTTGACAGTTATTACAGCAAATATGCTTATTCATCCTGTACAGGTGTGATTTAGACTTCTAACGCTTTTATTTTGTTGGGGTTTTTTTTTCGGTTTATAACGCTTTCTGTTGTTCTTCTTTTAGCTTGTGAAAGAAGTAATACTGTAGCATATGTTTTGGTCCCCTTAAGTCTTTTAATCTAAAATAATTGTATTTGTTTAATGAAATAGCTCCCCATAATTTTTAGGTTTTAATGTGACCACAGTAATGCAGAATACTTAGGCAAAAAAAAAAAATAATCCTGTTTTATGGTTATGTCTAATCACATTAATGATCAACACGTGTTACAAAAATTAAGGGACTTGGAGCAAGAAGGGTTGAGTGAGTGGAAGTCCGAGCCCTCAGGTAATGTGTGACTAAACACCATCCCCTGCCAAGATAACTTCTCTATCTTGTCAGGATTTCCACAAGCGCTGCCAGAAAAGTATTGCTTCTGCGAATTACTTTCTGTTGTCCCGTGCCCAGATTGCCTGACAGCGATAACACTCTCATCCTGCTGGCCAGGTCATCAGGAGTTACCTGCAGAGTTTGCTAGCTGCTGTGCAGGTAGCTTTCCAGGGTTGCTTTTCGTAGGTGGGGTATTGCCTTCAGGAAGTCTTTTACAAGATGCTTTTATTTCTCCAGAATGCATTTTCTGCGTTTGTTTTCCTTTCTTACTCTGCTCATACAGAGGTTTGCAGTAAGCGAGGGGACTCTTGTTGCTGGAAGGACAGCGGTGTGTCGGGAGCCAGGCAGCCGCACGGTCCCGTGTGGACTGCTGGCAGCCCACAGCCTTTGAGAGATACAGCTGGTTCCTGTTGCTCAGCCAGGGTGCTGGCAGCTCCCTTCCCTGGGGACAGGTGTGACTCAGGCGCTGCCCAAGCTGCTGTGGGCTGGGCTGGCTCTCCCTGGATGCTCTCAGCACCATCAGTCAGCATCCAAACCTGTCCTGCACATTGCTTGAGCCCAGCTGGGAGAAGGAACATGTAGATCTCAGACACTGGAATTAATTCCCCCAGGAGCCAGTTTTGGTATCTTGGTGGCAATGTCTTTTCCGTAAGTGTAGAAATGCTGCCATGCAGGGTACTGTGCATCAAACTCATGTGTCCCCTGTATGACAATAATTTTATTTATTTAATTAACACATGCCAGTTCATCTCTTGGATACCTTCATTACTGTGTTTGTACAACACCTGGCTCAGCAGGACTGAGCCTGGCTGAGGTATGCAGAAGGTCCTGCAGTGTAAGTACAAATGCTGATACGAGGCACTTAAGGCATGGTTTCTCCCTCAGAGTACGGAAGGAATTTGTGAGATTTTTCCAAAAACACATTTTTAAATACATAAGTCCTCGCTGGGTTTACAAAAGGCAGCATATTTCCCAAAACTTGAACTTTTGACTGTGAACGTGTGTTTAGCTGGTAAAAGTAAGTCCCTGGTTGTATCTCTGCATAGCAACCAGCAAAAGTAACTGGTGATCCCAGTCATTGTTGCGTCTGAGCTTTAAAAGCTGTTGCTGGCCTATGGACTTGCCCTGTGGGGACATCATTTAGTTGTTTGGATGTCCTCTTAGTTCATTAGGAAATAAAGCCAGGTTACCCATTTCAGTGTTAGCATCTTGTATTTTTCCTAAAACTCTATTAATTTAAAAATTGTTTTTAAATTACCTCCCAGGAAGTAGTACAGGGAAAAAAAAGAAAGGCTTGTTTGCTTTTAATCCTGTGCTGGTATTTTGTGCAGCACTTGGCTGAATTGCCTCCTGGGCAAGATTAGGTTTAGTTTCTGATGCCAGTAATGTTGATTCTAATCTGAGAAATAGCTTACCTCCTACTCTGCTAAATCATGTTGACAGGAGTCCCAACAATCATGAAAGTATTTTTAAAGAACCAAAAGTGCATAGTTACTATAGCAGGTGGTTGTTGTATTTTCAACACATGAAGTTTATGTCGATGAATGTGGCTAGTGTATGAGATAAGCTACAAAATAAAGTACGAGAAACTAAAAATTAGTATTATGAAGGAATTACTTCATAAAATAGATGAAATTTTGTAAGGTGCAGTGTGTCTGAATGAATGAATTTGAACTGATGTAGATGCTGCTAGTTCTCTTTCCCTTGCAGATAATTACAGTGTAAGTACTTACCAGAAATAGCAAATCCCATCAGTGTTTTCCTGTGATTAATATTTTTTTCTTGCTTATGCATGAATTGAGGCTCAAAAATTTTACTCTTTGGCCCAAGTTATTACAGAACCAAGCATGAAATCCAGAGGATTTTGTCTATATGCCTAGCTATACACCATGAGCAACATCTCATTTCTTGAAGAAAACAAAATAGCGAGTGATGAGAGTGCTGAGAGATCAGTCCTGCCTTGTGGTTGTTCATGTCATTTTCCAGAGGTTTCTGGAGTAAGAGCAGGATGTATAAATCTTACTGTTATCACATTAAAAGCAACCAAATGTTTGGGACTAGGAGATAGCAGGGCTTGAAATGCTTATTGGTTTCCCTTGGAGTAAATTGGAGCTGTTCAAAGGGAGCCACATCCAGCTCTCCTGATTGGAAAAACAGGGAGAGGACAGGGAGAAAATGCCAAGACCTGTAACTGCCTTCTGTCTCAAGCACCAGTGTCAAAACATTTTAAAACTTTGGTATGAAATTAGGGTTTTAAGGTTTGCGTCTCCCTGATGTCAGTAGGAGAGCAACAAGGGGATCCACCAGAGCACGTAGCCCTCACTGCTGTTGGGGGTTGGTGCCGAGGAGCTGACCCTGGTTGCCTCTGTGTGCGTGCACGTAAAGCTGTGCTTTTTTACACATTTTATATGCATTTCCTGCCTTGGTTTGAAGGCTTTTTACAGAGAGAGAGGTCAGACCTGGGGTGTTTAAACAGAAGAAATTACATAGGTTTATGCAGTTATTTCACATTCATGGGTATTTAATGACGACTATGGGTCAAGCTTTGTCTGACACTTGCTGTTTGCATACCTGCCTTCTAACAGTGACTTTTCAAGGATAAGTAGAGGCCTTAAAAGTGAAAAGATGAAACCCAAAAGCCTAAGGACACTTGATGGGTAATGTCTTTCACACTAGTAACAGACTGAACCTCTTGTTCTTTGGGCTGAATTTAGTGTGCTCGTTGCAGCTGTTAGTAAGCAACTGCTTGTTAAACTGTGAGGTATTTTCCTTTGAAAAGTATTTCAGTCATGCTTGTCATAAGTAGAATTTGGAAGTCATTTTAAGTAGATCCTCTTCTAAGACTTGACCCAGAACTTGGGCAATGGAATGGAAAAAGCTTGTGGCCTTTTTACAGAGCTCAATTCTTGGAACAAATTGGCCTAAAGGGCTGGTGGCTGCAGAGGACTTACAGCAGGGACTTGGTGGCAGGCACCTGTGACGGAAGGCGGTTGTGATGCCCAGGAATGTCAGCCGTAGAACTAGTTTGAGCAGCTTTCGGATAGCTTCATTGTTTGTCCTGCACAGAGCAGGGTGGCTTGGTAAGGAGCAGCTTTGTCATCACCTCCCCTAGCCCAAGTTTTAAGTTACATTGTCTGTAGACTGTATGAAAATTGCTGTCTGGGAGTTCATCATGCAGGAAATGTGAGTGGTAGTGGGCAAGTACTTCACTTCTCACCAGATTGGAGCAACGAGTACAACAGCTTCTGCTGTTTGGGGTTTTGGCTTGCATTGTACTTTCTACATGTTCACAGGAAACGTAGCTTTGTCAGTAGCCAGTACAAGACCCACCCACCTGTGTTTTACTCCTTATATATATAAGCAAAAAATTGCAATGTCCTGTTGCCAAGATCTACTTTTTAAACACTTGTTTTAAGGCAAAGCAGAGGGCTCACCCTAGTTTGTGGTATAAGTATATGCAACCCTTAGCAATGCATGAAGGCTGGTCCTTTTACGCTAAGAAGAATGGCTTAAGAACCTGTAAACATCTTAGCTCAAAGGTTCCTACAATAGACAGTCCTGAGGTGTGATTAAACCAGAGGACATGTGGACAGTTAATTGCTTAGCATTGTAATTAGATAAAAGTAATACTGGTAAGTTTAAAAAATAATCAAATGTTATAGGCTGTGATCTGAGAACTGCACTCAGTACAGTGGGTTGGCCCTGTTCTTGTTAGTGTTGGCATTACGGAGAGCAGAATGCTACTTGGCCTGTTGGGGATGCCATGGACAAATAAACTGCGCTGAGTGCAGAATGATGCTGTCATAAATCTGGAAATTAAGAGCAGAAACACTGGCTTACAAAGAATTACAGATCCTTTTATTTTCTATAGTAAAAAAATCAGAAAATAAGCTTGACAGATCATTTTTCCTGTACAAATGTGTTACAGAATCCTTTAGATAACATGCGTGAAGTGTAAGTCTGTTCAGATGGCAGCCTTCAGTTGCTACCAGAATAGCACTGATAGTGTTCTAGTGCAGTTTAATTAACTCCTTCTTTTGTTCTTTGAAGCAAAATTAAACTACAATAGAGAATCATACTAGATCTCTGGATATGGAGTTAGGTAAGGAAGTAATCATTCAGAGTTAAGGCTGAATTCTGTGATTTAGGGCTTTTCATTTTTGAGCTGAAATCCCTAAGGCTGAATGACAGTTTTAAGTTCATACTCCTCTGCTCAAAGCCATCTGTGTATTCCATCCATCTATTCCAACCTCGGTACAGGGTTGTGTTCACTTGGTAGTACAGGAAACAACATGGACAGAAGGGGGTTCAGGAAAGTGGTGTCTTAAAACTGAGCCACTTGGGTGAACCTGCAGTATGAAATTGGAACCCCAATTAAAGGTCACATTTTACGCTTTATAAAAACCTGAGGATTTTGGTGAGTTTTAGGGAAAAGAGACACTTCCAGGGCCCTGGTCTCTGAGTAACCACGTGGAAAGTCATGCTGAAGTAGGCAACAAAACCACTGTTTTCAGGCTGTTCCCATGGTTTGGTGTCTGTTAAAAACAAAAAAACTTCACCCTTCTTCAGCAAGGCTCCTTTCCTTATTGATTCAAGGGTGTGTTTCCAAACTCTTTTCTTTTACAGACGTGGCACTGGTGCTCAGCTGCACCCTGCATTCCCCAGGTAGGGGGCAAGGCTGGGTGTCTCCCTCTGTGTGCTCCCTGCAACACTTGGGACACCTTTGACTCTGTGCTCCTACTGATGAGCCCTCACACAGCTTCATTGGCAGGTGAAAGCCAGACTCAAGCTCCTTGTGTGTTACATGGTTTCTGAACAAGGAAATCTTGCCATTTATCTTGTTCAAGCAGTAGCTAGTTTTCTCATTTGCTTTGTAAAATCAGAATGAAAATGGGTATAATTTGCCGTTGGATTGTACTGTCTCATTGCTCCTGCAGTTGTAACAGACAAAAATGCAGTAACTTCAGTCTGGTGGGAACAGTAGAGCTGCATGCAAAAGAAATTTATATTAAAAATGCCAACTTTTGCTGCGTTCCCTAATGCACAAGTTAGCATACGCATGCTAAAGTCTGGGGGTTCAGATAGGCAAGTTCTGCAACAGCTCAGACCTCTAAGGCTGCCTTTTTCCATGTCTTTTCTCTCTGCAGCCCTCCTGGGCCAGGTGATGACATACAGTTGGCTTCTCCCCTTGACCCTTCTGAGCAACCCTTAGCTCTTCCTACAGCATATGGAAGCGTTGATCCCGTGGATGCCGCTGAGCTGACTGCAGCGAGGTATTGTACAGGGCCATTGCAGCTGGGGCAGTGGGAAGCAGCTGTAAACCACTTACTGATGGGGGCGGGTGGCAGATCACGGGGGTCAGCACTGGCTAAGAAATCGCTATCACTCTTCTTGGATGGATATATTTCTCATATGGGCAGTTGCTGATGGGTTTGCTGAGTCTAGTCAGTGGGGCATCTTTCAGTGGAAAGCTTTACTAGAATTTAAATCTCCCTCTATGAAAACTTTTAAAGGAAGATGTTGTTTACCTTTCCCTGAGTTTGAATCACTTTGGCACATAGGAGGGTCATGCCATGTGAAGGTGCAATATATGCCCTATATTTTTTTAGGTGCTTTTACCTTTTTTGGAGTAGTACAAGGTAACTGATCCTTTGGGCATTTAATTTTGAGAAGTTCCTTAACAGTATAATGCTGATTATAAAGCATTCAGGTACCTTATTTCTGTTAGACACCAGGCTTTTTATCTGTTTTTAATTGCACTGAGAAGGGAAACTGTTGCTTTATATCAGCTGGTGGCAGTTGAGTGGTCAGGATCTTTGGCCACATGAATTTGTCTTCACTGCCAGCAGTAGAGGAAGCCTTCCTTGTAGGGAGTGTTTACCCTTCAATATGAATTCAGTGGAGTGTAAACATATATAATATATTTAAGCTAGTATTAAATTGGTTAGCTGAAGTAGCAACAATATGCTATCAAAGGTACAAAGGAACTTGTGTGGTTTGCTCAATCCACCTTAAAAGCTGGGTGACTTTGCTGTTTAGCCAGTACTGGTCTTCTGTTAGTCCCCAGGCTGGTTAGTTGGTAATGCTGGCTGAGTGCATCTGTGAGAAACAAACTTTTTCCTACAGTCAGGGTAAGATGATCTAGAGAAGCTTACAGTAGGAAGCTAATGATGTGGAGTTCTTCCAGTTCTTGTAAGTTTTTACTCAAAGAGTTGTGTTTCTTTGTTTTTAACAAATGTAATTGGGTTACTGGTGGGTGCTTGTGGATTCTGCTTTTTCTTGCTAATGGACTGTTGGCCATAGTACCAAGGCAGTTAGAAGAGGATGTGCAGTAATTGAGGTGCAGCTATCAGCTATTTTCTGAACATGGAGGAATGAAAAAAGACTAATGCCAGAAGTGCCAGAAAGATTTATATATGGTCTCTGGGCTACAGTCTAAAATAGACAGTTCAGTTGCCCTTGGGGTGATAGTTTGCTGTTTGTAGAGAAAAAGTCACACAAGCTGTTTATGATGAAATGTCACCTTAGGAAACATTTTAAAAGAGCAGTCAGAGTATTTTAATTTACTGCCTCTTGTAAAACTCTTGAACGCACACTGTTCTTATCTGGATCTGGAATTTCAAGTTAATTATAACATACCTATTCTTTTGATCTACTTCATAACTTCTGTCTTTAATACGTTTTTACTGTTAATGTCCAAAACTTAGCCTAGGGGTTCCTTGCTTCATCCTGGTTGTGTAGGATGTGAGTGCTGGTGCTGAGCTGCAGTTAGCCGGTACAGGGTGGCTGAGCCCAGTAGGGGTGAGGGCACACAGACTGCAGCAACCACATCTGGCTCTCATTTCCATACCCTGACCTTGAGGAAGGTGCAAGGATTTTTGCAAGGGTTCAGTGCTAAAAAATTGCAACCAGGGATATTCAGCATGGAAGTAGGTAGTTTTTCAGTTTCTGAAACAGGAAAGTTAGAGAGATATACACTGTGGTCAGCTAGAGAGAATCTGGCTGCAGGTAGTTCTATATTTATTTGTTTTAATTTTTTTGTTATTTTTTAAAAATAGCTGCACAAGTTAACTCTTCATAGAATGTTTTGGGTTGGAAGGGACCTTAAAGACCATCTCGTTCCAGCCCCTGCTATGGGCAGGGACACCTTCCACTGGACCAGGCTGCTTCCAGCCCCATCCAGCCTGGCCTTGAACACTGCCAGGGATGGGGCACCCACAGCTGCTCTGGGCAGCCTGGGCCAATTTCTTGCCATCCTCACAGTAAAGAATTTCTTCGTAATACCTAATCTAAATCTACCCTCTTTCAGTTTAAAACCATTACCTATTGCTACAGGGTCTACTAAAAAATCTGTCACCATCTTTCTTCTAAGCCCCCTTTAAGTGTTGAAAGGCTGCTATAGGGTCTCCCCGGAGCCTTCTTTTCTCCAGGCTGAACAACCCCAACTCTCTCAGCCTGTCTTCACAGAAGAGGTGCTCCAGCCCCTGATCATGTTCATGGCCTCCTCTGGACCCACTCCAACAGGTCCATGCCCTCCTTATGCTGGGGGCCCCAGAGCTGGACACAGCACTGCAGGGGGGGGGTCTCACCGGAGTGGAGCAGAGGGACAGAATCCCCTTCCTCAACCTGCTGGCCACACTGCTGGGGAGGTAGCCCAGGTTTCAATTGGCTTCCTGGGCTGCGAGCTTCTTGACAGTATTGTTTATTTTTCTTACTCCTTTGTTTTGCATCCTTGTTTTGCTTTAGACTTACAAGCCTACCGGTTCTCCTTGCACCTGTTTTTCCTGTCCAGGCTGTTGTTGCTTATCAGCTTCTCTGTGAACCTTGCAGAGGTGTTCCCTGTTGTCCTAGCAGTAGAAATGCAGTAGCTCCCATGTGTGTGTCCACACACAGATGCAGCTGGTTAACAGAAGAGGGGTTAATATCAACACAGCTGGACCCCTGCTTTAGACCCCCTGTCTGAGACAGGCATGGTGCAACTCTTTTCCAGCAGTAGCAAACACTGCTGACTTCTCTTTTATTTGGTCAGACCTAAACTGGTAACAACATAATGTTAGTAGCAAATGAAAGCAGTATTCTTAAAATGCATGGGATTATGCTCACAGTGAGGATCAGTAGAAGGACTGGGCTTTTCTTATCAAAGGGAAGAGTTTCAGTGATGTTTCTTGTTTCAAGTCATTGCCTTATCCCTCATCTTTTCTTCACCTGTGGCATGAAGCAGATTCTTGCCTTTATAAGATGATCATACTAAAGCCACTGCTTTTTCGACATTTTATGTAGAAGTACTGCACCACTGCTTTTCAATGTGACTACAAAAAATGCTCTAATGCACACACACGTGATGTCTCCATGTTGATGCCTACTGGTTATACCTCTGAACTATACTTTTGAAATGTTACCAGGGCTACTCAATGGCATGATGCTATCCCAGTCTGCCTGCAGTAAAGTATAATTATAAAGTGGTTTTCCCCCAATATATTTAGTTATTTACTAATAAATTCCTCTTGATTCCATGTATTTTCCCATCAGGGGTGTCACATAATGCAGATGCTGTGTACTTTGACAAGGAAAAATAATGGTTTGTATAAGGTAGGGGTCAGTTTGTGCTAAATGTTTTCCAGATGGCAGTGCATAATAAAGAGTTCAGTTGGTCCCTCCATCTGTCCAGTCAAGAAACTGTATCTTTGTTTTGCTTCTTGAGGATGACTGCCTCTCTCCTCTGCTGATAATGTATTGATCAGGGACATGGTATCATGGTATCATCTGCTCAGTAAGTAGATTTTATTTACTGTATCTACAGAGGAGTGCCCTGAAAAGAATTGGATAAAAAGTTCACTGGCTGTTCTGCCAAGCATTTTTGTTTAGCGATGACACTGAAAGGCCACGTTCACTAGGAGAAATTTTTGCTAGACATGTCTTTCTCTTTATGCTGCAGGTGCAGAACTCTGCAACAGGACTTTTGTTTTATATGAGAAATGTTTAGGTTGGAAAGGCAGAGAAGGCAGGTAAATGCCCTGGCTGTACAAGAGCACAGCTTAGTCGGGCTCCATGGTTAGAGGTGTTAAAAATTTCTGAGCTGTGTCTATCTGTTCCCTGCAACTTGCTGCCTCTCTCATGCACAAAAAACCAGCAAGTGTCCAGGAAAAAATGGCAGCTTGGAAAGCACTTGGTGTATGAGTTGTCTTTATGGTCAGGCCATAGGTAACAGGCAGGGGAGCCCAATCTGGTCCCTTCCACGTGCTGAGGGAAGCTTCTGCTCTTGCATTTAATCTCCAGCTGAGGCTGCAGAGCTGCAGCACGGTGTTTAGCTTTGTTGTGACTACTAGGGAACGAAAGCTGTTCCAAGCCTGAGCTGGCATTGGAAAACATTGTGTTACCCTGCATCAGCCTCTCTCCCAGCTCCTGTTATACAGAGGGCACATTAAGCTGTCATAAGGGAATTTGTGATAGGTGACATTGGATGCACTAAAAGCTGTGTTGCTTTATCTGCAGATGGCCCTTCCCTGGTCACATAGTTCACAGCCTGGGGACCTGTGATGCTCTTAGGGTGCTCCTCAGTGTCAGCAGCACAAGCAGGCAGGAATACCCAGGCTTATCTGCATACACAGATGGTCAGAAAGTGACTTCTAAGAATTACTTAAACAGACATGGAGCTTGAAAAATGTTTGTTTTCTAATCAGCTCGACTCTACAGGGTAAAGACTGGCCAATGCATAGTATATAAAATAATAATATATATTATTATTTATTATTACTATAGTAAATAATATATATATAAAATATACATGTGTAATATTGTGCACTGAGAAGACTTGGTTCTTTAGGTAGTATGCTTGCTACAACCATTAGATTATTACTAGTTGGAAAACTACTTTAATGGCAAATCTTGTTTTAGTAAGAGCTGTGGAGGGGCAGAGGTTTTAATATAGCCACCTCATGTCTGAGCTGATACAAGTACCAGGAGCTGATACCAATAAAGGTCAATAAAGCAGTCAATAAAGGTACCTGAGTTGATGCAGACTTAGGCTGGAGAGTTTAGTGGATGCAGAGCCTGTGTTTTGGACAAGGTCACTGTGCTGTGCTACCCTGCCTTCATTTGTGCAGTCTGTGCTATTTTTGAGCTGCTCTGCTTCTGCCTTGTCCCTTGTGAGCTTACTATGCCACCAGTGGGCAGCACCCATCTGGTAATGGACAAAAACCAGTAGCAATACTGTCGCATTTCTACCTGCAAACCATACTGAACAGTGCCAAAATTCTGATGTGGCATTATTAACCCCAGACCTGGTGTGATTAGTTTTGCATCCTACTTTTCATGGCCTTGCTCAACACTCCTTGGTACTGTGGACCCCTTGTCAGAGCAACAACAGTGGGGAAAATGAGTGGAGGCAGCCAGGTGGGTACCTGCTGGTACTTGTGTTGGTGCTAGATGTCAGAGAAAGTAAGTGCCAACCCCATCTCTGTCGTGTTCCTTTACTTGCACAAGTAAGGCAGCTGACACTTGGCAGGAGTGGTTTTTGTGGGTTTGAGGGTTGAGATGAGGCTCGGAAAGATGAAGGGAAATTATTTGTGGATTTTAACACATACAGATACTATAGCTCATAAAAGTGTAAGCCCTGTGCTTTGTGAAGGCTGGGGAGCAGAGCTCTTCTAAAAATGTTTGTATTTTGATAGCTAGCTTTGCTTTGCAGAACGTGTTAGGAATGACATTAGTCAAACTATGCCTCTGAAAATTTCATTTTATGTGGAAAGACTTAAAGGAGGAAGCCGAAGGGCTGCAGATGGGTAGTGGGGCTTGTGCAAAGGGTGTGGGTGAGAGGGGAGCAGGTGCTACTGTAAGCAATTAACTGTGACAGTTTAGTTGTATGTGTAACATAAGGTCCATAACTTTATGTGCGTTTGGTCTTCTTGCTTGGCTGGGCCCTCTTGTGAACTGTTTGGGTTTTGCAATTCTTTGTTTACTCTCCAAACAGATGTTCATCATTGGCTTATTTTTAGTAGTTCACTTTTTGCTTTAAAACCTGACTTTCTCTAATCTTCGTGTGACCCTATATAGGCACATCGCCTTTGTATATATTTGATGCCATTACTATATTAGGACAAAGACATTTTTAGCGAAGGAAAAAGTCCTTTGCATGAAAAAGGAAACAGCTTATTTATTTATTTATTTGTTTATTTTTACTTGATGTGACTGAAAACTTGGGAAACCTATGCCAGTGTCAGACCAGTTTGGACAAACTGGGGAAAGGGAAGGAAGGAAGGAGTGCATGAAGCAGATGTAATTTTTTGGAAGAAATAACTGAGTTATCCCATATGGCAAAAAGCAGCTTCGTAGATGTGAGCTGTCAAGGCAAACCCCTTCCAGAAAGAGCTTTTGTGATCTTGGTAAGTTAGTGGATAAACACTTCGGAAAATAACCGTTCTGGTGCTTATATGTACTGTAACTGAAGTTAGGGATGTGATTTATGTTTGTCCTCTGTTTGTATACATGTTTCTAAAGAAAGGAATAGTCTGTCCCTGAACCTTACTAACTTACTCAGTAACACAATTTAATCTACCTTCTACAGTTACAGTGTAATTACTGGGGGGGAGGGGAGAGGAAATTTTAAAAGGAATGGCTAAGATAGCTGTTTATATTTAGTTCAGGAAACCTAAAAGAAGCTTCTCAGCAAAGGCCTGGTTCCAATATTTCTTTAAACGTTTGTGTCTGGATCTCTGGAAGCAGGAGCTGGCACAAGCATAGGCCTTTGTGTGTGGCTGCTACCCCACGACATCTGTGTCCCTCTGGTATGTCAGAGCTGCCCTGGAAAGGACAATGTGGTGTGACAGGACCCTATGCTGCTTCTGCTTTTGAGACGTGAAGTCATGGGTTATATAGCTCCTTTTCTGTCATTAGTTCAATGAGTGTGGCCAAAGCAGGGGGAGAAGTGTGGTTGCCAGCGTACTTAAATGAGGGAGAACACAAGTGAGCTTCTTCTGGAGTGATCTTCTGGATGCACGGGTGATTTACACTCTTAAAACAGCATGAGAAGGCTCAGGAGAGAAGTGTTTTATTTGTGTTGTTGTCAAAAGCTTTTTTGCTAGTTTGAGTTTTGCTTAAGAAAACAGAAAGCTAATGGAGCTGCAATGGTGCATTCTGCTCTGATCTGCTGTGAGGAGAGAGGACAGCAAGACTGCCCTCCCCTGCGTGCCAGGGATCTGGGCAGGTGGCTGTTTCCTCCTGGACTCCGGTTGGTGTCTGTGTGCAAGAACTCCTTTCCTGCAGGGACCAGCAGTGGGCATGCCTCCTCACATGGCCCTACAGTGTCTTCCCTTGCTGTGAAGAAACTCAGTCTTTCCAATCAGTATTTACATGCTCTGGAAATCATTACGTGACTGTCGAGCTTCTGAGCTTCAGTCCTGTGGGGCTTTGCTGAGCAGAGGGACCTGTAGGAATTAACCAGTATAGCAGTATTACAGCCCTGTAATCTTAACGTTCATCTCGCGAGTTCAGGGATTATTGTGCTTTTAGCATTACAGCATAGGGAGAGTTTTTAAAGTAAGAGAATATTTTAGTCCCAGATTTCAGGTTTTCCTAAAAGGCAAGTCACTTAATTGAATCTTTGTGTTGTATACAGAGGAGAAAGGGCTGTGTAAGAACCGCAAAGTAGTCATTAGTGATTTGTTTTACTAATTTCATATACAGTTACATTCCTGTGGCAGTTAATATTATGGTCTATAAGAGCTGTCAAAACTTTGCAGTATTACTGGTTATGTGGTCATCTGAGTGAAATAGAGTTTGTAGGAAGAAGTAATTTGTGGGAGGTGGGAGAGAGAGGGAATTGGGGAGGGGATGATGTGCTCCTTGGAGCTCCTTAGTTCAGATCCAGCTAAAGTTCATCTTTTAAGGAGGCTTCACTAAAGCTACATGAGCACTTCTGAAATTTGTCAGCTTATTTTTAATAATTGTTTTGCAGCACTTCCAAACCTGATAGCTGCGAAGAAGTTGATAAACTCATTTCTGAGGATGTATCTTTGGCTGTGGCCCCTGGTGATGGTGTAGAACTGCCTGCTCAAGAAACTGAAGGTTTCAAAAGGGAAAAAAAGAGGTATTGTGTGATGTTATTTCATATGTTACAATAAATTTCCACGTCTGTACATCCTTTGCTTAAGAAAACATAATTGTTGTGAAAGAGGCTGAGTAACTTTTAACGGGTGTTTTGTCTAAGTTATGTGCACACTTTGTTGCTAGATTTTGAAACCAAATGGTAGACTATCAAGACCTGCTTACTCCAGTATATTTACTCCGAAAGACCAGAAGAGGGAGCTTGGACTACACTGGTTATTATTATGACGATCTTTCCTACTATTTTTATATTAATAATTTTTAAAGTTTTTTTCCAAATATTTTCCTTTCTTGAAGTTCAAGTTTGGTTTTGTTGTTGTGTTGTTTTGGTTTGATTTGGGTTTTTTTGTGAAACTGTGCAAGATGAGGTCGTACTCAAGAGGACTGTTCTACTCACCCCCTTCAGAGGCTGCCAGCTTCTTCCCCACCCTCCACTACTGATTTGCATTGTAGTTGTCAGTACTGAGGGAAGAAGTTCAGCGTGGTTTTGCTCTTGCTGAAAAAATGTTGAATTATCTTGATTTCAAAGTTCAGTGTTTCTCTCCTTCAGATTTGCATTGATTGGTGCCATAGTGTTTGGTAGATGGCTTAGCGCATTTTTGCTTGGAAAACCCCCAGACTGAGTCATCCCTCCTCAAATATAGTTAAGGCAAGACATGTGCTTGGATATTCATGTCAGAGCTTCAAGATGACGCCTGTCTTGTGGGTGATTAACCAGTATGCTGTTGTGGCTGGGCAATAAAGGCATGCCCTTATTGTGACATCTATTAATGGAAAAGGTCACAGCACAGCTGAGAATATTAAATGGGCACTCCCTGGAGAACAGCATTCTCCACCCTACAAATACAGATTGGCAGCTTGTGACAAGTACGATACAAGACAGGAGACACCACAGGAAATACAGTTATTCCACTAAAGCTGTCTTCAGAAATGTTGAAAGATGCTGCTGTCAGCAGCAGAATACTCTGGATCACGAATAAAAATGTACACAGTAGACATGTTCTGCTGTGGAACAGTGAATGAATAGCTATCAGCAAATGCTATTCAAAAAAACATCCACAGTATAATATCTAGGAAACATGTTGGTTAACTATTTGTTCTAAAGTTCTGATAATTTTATCAGAAAATGGCATCCTCACCTCTAGTGTATGTACTTACTGCAACACAGTTAGGTCAAGTCTTCTGTTAATGTTCTTCCAGAATACTGTAATGAATTCACACTTTTTAAACTGTGTATAGCTGGCGGGGAACAGAAGTGCTCAAAGATCTGTTTTGTGCCAGTGTGCAAGTTCTGTAATCTGTAGAGAATTTTCTGAATGAAGGTGACCATGGTCATTCTCTAAAAATGTAGAGAAATGGTCAGGTGAGATTGTAAGTTGGCAAATACTCTCCCCAAGATGTTGGCTCTTTCCAGGAAATCATCCAAAATTTTTTGAACCTTATGGATACCTTGGGCTGAATTTCACATTGTGTGAGTGTTTTAGTGTAGTCACGGATGACTATCATTTACAAATCCAAATGGAAACCATCAAAACACATGGTGGGTTTTTTTTTCCTTTTCACTAGAATTCAGCATCATAGAGAGGAGAAATAATTTTAGAACTCTGGAGACAAGCAGAGCAGTTGTGTTCACATATTTAGACTGGCTTGTGCCTCTGAAGTTTCTGTTTGGTTTTGATAATGATGTAGTGTGTTTAATAATGTAAATGTCTGTGTGTGCATAAGAATCTCGTGGATGGGGTAAACAATGGTGTAATTAGGTAATTTCAGTAGAGCTGTTTAACGCAGAATCAAAATCCAGCCTAGGATGTAATAACCAAAATGTACACTGGCAAGCATCCTTGTTATGCCTTGAGAACAGCAGTCTTATCACCCACAGCCCTCTTTCTCTAAAGCTGAACTTGCGTGTTTGGTCTTTTTTGACATGAACACAGACTTTCACAGATCTGAATGGAAATTAAGATGCATGCAGAGGTAAGAATTAGTGAAATCTGTGGGACAAAAGAATTCTTGCATCCTCTTGAAAAGCAAATATATTACTGTCTAAATAGCTCTTTGCTGTTATAATTAGCCCTTTATGTAAATATTTCTTGGACTGTCTTGCATTTTTATGTTGATTCCTTCCTGTGTATCAAGTCAAATCAGCCATGGAAAATAATAGCATGCAAATTGGGTTATGTTTCACTTTGTCACATTTATGGCTGGATGGCATAGGTGCTAAACTTCTGCAAATGCTGTGCCACTGCAGAGTTTTCTGCAAAATGGATCCTTGAGGCATTTTAGTCTCCTCTGTGATTGTGATGGTCACATTATGAACTGTCACAGACACTTCATAATTTGGGAGAAGTGCTGAAATATTGCTAATGAGTGTAACTTGTCCTTTATGGAAGCCCTACGGATAGAGCTGGAAAGACTTGGAAGAGCTGATCCACGCATTTGATTGTCCTGTGAGGAAGTGAGATGGGTATAATCAGTTTTGTAGAGCAAAAAGCAAATGCTGTCTGTTGGGTTTAACCCTAGCGAGCAACTGAAGTTTCATGCAGCCATTTGCTCACTCCCCCCTGCCAGTGGGATGGGGAAGAGAGTTGGGAAAAAGGTATAACTTGTGAGTTAAGAGTGATTCAATCATTTAAGTAAATATAATAATAGTAACAAGAACAATTGTAATGAAAAGGAGAGAGAAGGAGAGAGGAATAAAACCTAAAGGGAAAAGAACCAAAACCAAGTGATACCCAATAGAAGCGCTCACCACCTGCTTACTGATGCCCAGCCAGTGCCCCAGCAGTGATTGGTGGGCCCTGGCCAACCCCCCCAGTTTACATACTGAGCATGATGTTCTACGGTGTGGAATATCCCTTTGGCTAGGTTGGATCAGCTGTCCTGGCTCGCTCCTTCCCAGCTTCTTGTGCACTTCCTAATTGGCAGAATGTGGGAAACTGGAAAGTTCTTGACTTAGGGTATGTGCTACTTAGCAACTACTAAAACATCAGTGTGTTATCAACATTATTTTCATACTAAATCCAAAACACAGCACTGTACCAGCTACTGAGAAGAAAATGAACTCTATCCCAGCCAAAACCAGGACAGTGTCTTTGTCCATATCCTCACCTGTAGCCTCACTACCTGCTTTGAAAGCTACACCTGAGATGTTAAATGTGACTGATGTGATTGGCAAGGTGTATTCTTGTTGTCAGATATGGGGTCAATTTTCTTTCAAAAGCTAAACCAGACAGAAGTTGGATCATTTTGAGAGACTCTGGATAGATAGGAAACTTCTGCTGATAGGGAATCTCTGAAATTAAATACACATCTCTGTGTTACCTAATTTTCCTGAAATGAGCCTGAAACCAATTGGAAGCACAGCAACAACTCTTTCTATCCGAAAGTGAAAAGTCACATCACTATTCACAAAAAGCTTGGCTTTCTGCATTGTTGATTTCCAAAAGGTGGTTTCATAATACTTCCCTGAGAGGAAGCCAAGCTGAGTTACTGGTGTCACACAGAAAAACAGGATAAGATTATGACTTCTGGGTTTTATTTGCTTGATCACATGTTAAAAGCAAGTTTTCTCCTTTTGCCCACCTTTGCAGAGGCTTGAGGTAAAACTAAGTAAATAAAATTCAATGTATTGTCTTCATTTATGACCAATACTGATAATCCTAGACTGAGTTGCTTTTAATGATGTAATCAAAATCAAGAAGGGATTAAATGGGATTCAGAAACACAAGGCTTTTTTCCTTGAGTGAATTTAACCCTTTTGAAGGGGATCCGTCATTGTCATTACAATAAGTTTACATGTGCGGTGAGCAAGGAAGAGTTGGGAAATAGAAGTGAGGGTTGCAAATGCAATCTGAAGGACTCAGTTTTCAAAGTGTGGGGTTTTGAGGTTTTGGGGTTTTGTTTGGCAGGGGGGAGGTGGTAGGTTTGGTTTTGTATATGTATTGTATGAATGGGATAGTACTATACCTCTAATATGTGTCTGGACTGTCTGGTGCACGTAATGTTTTGGGGTTTTTTTTGTGAAGTGATTTTTTGTTTTTATAATAGCAACAGAGTAAAAGCATTGGAATGAAGTTGTTTAGGTCTTGGACACTAAAACCTAAGGATTTTTCATGAGGCTTTTTGGCTGGTATCCTGAAAAGCATTCACCATCTTCTGAAACACAACATTAAAAAAAATAGATACCTTCCATGTAATCAGCCAGTCTGTAACAAATGGACAGGAGTGAGCCACAGTCCTGCCCTTCATCATTTCCTCCATTCCAGGTTTTTAAAGACATTGTGTCTTGTGAGTGATGCATTCAGAACTGCTCAGCCCCAGGCAGGAGGACGCTTTGTGTTGCTCAGTGTAGATCTCTTCAGCCTGTTATTGACTAATATCATCAAATCCTGGGATGTCTGCTGTGTTTCAAGCCAAAAATGTTGTTGACTAAGTGCATTTTCTTGTAGCTGATGGTGGGTTTGGTACGGTGAGATCCCCAGATGAGGACTGGATCCTGCAGGCTTCTCTGGGTGAACTCATGACTCGGGGGGATGGTCCTGTGTATGAGGGGCAGGGGGCCTGGAGACCTCCATGTTGTGTCCTCTGCCAAGAGGACAGCTTCCATAAAGCAGCAGCAATTCAGCAAATAATAGCTTCCAGTAACTGCATTTTTAAAGGCAAAGCATTAATGGATGCTTGACAGAAGTGGGAAATTTCATCTGTTTTCTAACCATATCTTTGTTCAGAATTTGGGCTCTCTGGGGTGCATCCTGCCTGCATGTGTATGCTCAAAGAGAGCAATTATTTGTGTGTGTTGTAAAGCTTCTCTCTGTATGTGGCAGTGGACAAAAGGGCGATGGTAGCCCTCTGTTTACTTGTTATTACTGTGTATTTTACAGGTTCCCTCGGGCAATATATGGTAATTGCCTTGCTGCTCGAACAGGTTCAGCAGCATGAAAATGAATATGTCATTACCCTAATTAATCCATCCACAAGGAATTTTAGAATGGCATTAATCATTTTGTATCTGTCCTACAAAACTGTGGCAGTACAGATTCAAGACAGAGATTATGCACCTGGATTGGGTTGCTGTTCCCTCACTGTGGCACGCGCAGTGACAGCTCCAAGGGCACCAAGGGCACCGGAGGAGCCTGGCACTGCCAGGAGGGTAGAGGACTTGCAGGGGATCGCCTCTTGTCCTAGAGCAGGTAATATATAGGTTAAAACATAGACTGAGTCAGGTGTGTTTTCTCAATAATCAATGTTATTCTTAAATATGGCCTGGGCTTTTGGGGCGCTGTACCCTTAATGCTAAATCTTTTAAAAACAAAAGCAAAAAGAAACCCTGGAAAAATACCAAAAGTACTTCAAAGCAATTTTCTGTTAACTCTTTTGAAATCAAATTGAAGCTGTAAGCTAACCTCCCTAAGAAGTTACCCAGTCATCATTTGACCACCCATCCTTGGCAGAGCAAGGACTTGTACCAGGCAGGGATTCTGTTCTTGTCTGATTTCTTCATCCTGCATTGTCATAATCTAATTCTTCACTTAGGCCCTGAGGCCAAGAGATCTTTGGATTCTCCCTACTGAAATCTCCTGCAACAAGGTGCCCCCAGAGAGCATTGTTCACACTGATCTTGTCTGCTGAGGGCAGGTGCATGAAAGCCCTTAAAAATGTCAGTTCCCTCCTGGTGTTAGGCAGCTCCTTTCCTGACAACCCTGGCTCCAGCTGTCTTAGGGATCTTACACCTTGGGATGTTCAAAGGCTTAGAAAGAAGTACGGAAGCAAGAAAAGATCCCGTGGTCTGTGATGGCGGTTCTGTAAATCTGGTGCATGGAAATGTCAGTGGAGCTTTGGGCATTTGGCTCATGGAAGCGGTCTGCAGAAGCATACTCAGCAGTGAAACAGTATCCCTGCTTTGGTGTGGTTATGCTTGTGGTCCCAGTCTGAAAGCTGGGCCAGAAATTTGGAAAATGGGGGTTTAAAGCTTTGTTTGTGATCCAGTGAATTCAGGCCTGGTTCATACAGTAGTAGCATGGTACAGATGAAATCCAAAATTGAAGTGTCTGTGCCTCAGCAGGAGGGGAGAGCAAAGGGGCAAATGACAGGCCAGAAGTTGCACAAAATTATGTGGGACAAAGAGCTTTCCATGGGGGTTTGGCTGCCCTTGAACCTTAACTTGGGTCTCCTCTGCAGATCTGCATAATAGACAGACCCCCTTGTTCCTTCAGTGAAATCTCTGCACAGCCACCATGGAGGCTTCCACACTTGAGGGTATGCTCAGCTCTCAGAAACCTAATCTCCCTGTTTGTATGGCTTAATTTCATAAAACACTTTTGTACATGGAATGTTCTGATGCGTTTAGTTCACACGTTACTGATCGTAATTCACTGCCAACCTCTGAAAGACTGTAGCCCCCCTGCCATCCCGAATAGCACCGTGCAGAGGCCCCTTTTGTTATCTTTGCAGTGGGTTTCCCATGCAGCAAATTTCAATAACTAAGCAGGCATCTTGGTTATTCATAACTCTTAATGCCATTAATCTCACTTGCAATTTAGATTAAGCAGTGACCTTAGCAACTTAACAGTGATCAATGGGGGTGGGGTGGAGGGCACTTTCTTCTTTTTATTTTGATTTCTATTTTGAAACCCATTTTGCTGTTTATTTCCTGTGAACTGCAGTGTCCATCCTGCTTGCATCATCACTGGTCACTCCATTTTTCTTTGACTTAGCAGATGGAAATATTCTGTCAGTGTGCTGAGGTTTAAAATCCTGAGACATTGTGCTTTTTCATGAACAGTGTACCAATGCAAATAAAGCACTCACACTGCATTAATCTAGATAAGTGGTGGAGCAAACAATATGTTTATCAAAGTATCTGATCTATAAGAATAAGTTAAATCTGTGAAGCTTTACACCTAGTGTCTCCTCATGTTATTTTGCAGTGTATGATTTTTATATCATGGTAACACAGGTAGGGCTGTGTTATGCCAGGTGATGTACAGAGGCAATTGAACTAATTATTCTGTTTTTCTTAAAGAGTATATTGAGAAATACTGCACTGCGTTAACGCTCGCTAATTATTTTATTGCTCGGGATTTCATTTACACTCTCCAGTCATGAATCAGTACCCCTCTTTAAACCCATAAAAAAACCTTGAAAAAAACCCAGCTACAAAAAAAAACCCAAAACCCCAAAACCAACAAGACTGGTTTCAATCTGAAGGTCTGCCATTCTTACTTTAGGACTGAATTTCTGATTTTTCTCTCCTGGAATGGGATTATATTAGAGATGACTGGATCTTTGAAGGATGGTGATGAATGTGTCTTTAAATTGCTAATTATAGACTATAGTCATATATTAATTATGCTGTGGACATGAACTGGACTACATGCCTATTTATTAGGCACTACTGGCATGTAGGTGTTACAGTTTATGTTAAAATTTTACTGTTTTTTTCCAGTAAACCAAAATGGGATACATTTGTTGCATGTTTGAGGTAACTTTTCATGCTTGGTTTTTCATTTGTAGCACAAAGTTGCTCTATAAAACTATGGGAGAGAAGGAAAGAAATCTGCTTTTCTTCTACTGCTCTTGCTACCTGGTAGCAGCAAATGGTCATTCCTTCCTTTGACAATTTGCTGACCCTTTAGGAGGAGGTTTTGCTTAGGTTCTCTCTTTGGGATATAATTTTTCAAAATAACAAAGAATTAATTTTAAATGGTGGTCTGTTCATATACAATACTGTGGCTATTCCCTAAAGCAAAAAAAAAATAATAATAATCTGAATTGCACCTCTGGGGACAAAGAGATTGAAGGGTTTTGGGTTGCTTTCTGTGCTTAGGTGTGACTTTCTGAAGGATTTGATGACAGCACAAGTGTTAAGTATTGCCACTGTCCCTGTCCCACAGCAGTGCAGGAGCATAGGCAGTGAGCTGGATCATGGAATGGCAAAATCACAAAATCAATGTGTTCTTGCAAAGATTCCATCTGGCACATCTCTAAGCATAATGTACGATTAGAGTTAACCAGATAAAGTGAGGAACTAAGGTGAAGGCTGACAAATGCCTTGTAGTATTGAATGGCAGCTTCAGCAGCTCATTGCTTGAGGATTTCTTTTAAGTGATTCTTCTCAAGGCAACTGGAAATTACAAGGTGGATCCTCTCTTGATCACTTTAGAGAGGGAGAAAAGACTAAGGAGCAAAAATCTGGCTATAGGAGCAAGAGAGACTGGTTTGCAGAATAAACAAAAGAAAAAAAAAAACAACAACAAAAAAGGAAATTCTAGGTGTCCTAGGATTGAAAAAATGTGTAGTGAGTAAAGAAGCACAGAAATATGCATAACATGTCTAGAGCCATGTATTTTTGTGCAGCCTATAATGAAGAAAGCTTAAATTCTTTAACAGCTTGTAAAACTGCTTAGTATAACCTTTAGAAAGCTGAACTCCAAACCTTGAGTGCCCACATGGTCAAAAACAGTCTGCTTGACCTTCTCTGTGACTAACACAAGGATCAACACTGGTCCTGGGAGACCTGTATTTCTGGGAAGGACTTAGCAGTCGGAGGCTGTGCTGAAATGGTGCATCAGCAAAGGCCAAGGAGGACTGGTGCTCCTGGAAGGGTTTTGGAGTACAAGAATCTCCAGCCTTGGGTATCCTAAAAAGGCTGTCACCGCTGCACTTCAGAAGATGTCAGTGCTTTTATGGGCAAATGTGTTCTCAAAAGTACAGCCAGGCTCCCGGAGGCACTGGTTTGCCTTACAGCTCTATCTACACAGAATGGTGTTGGGGTTTTGAGCAGTTTGGTCCTTTGTTTCTTAGAAGTTTGATGCTGTGGATGCCCTAGCCATGAGCCCTTTGATAGCAGTCAGCCTACAAATAAGGCAATCCTTCGGGTGAAGACTTCTTCCCAGGCTGTGTTCAAGGCTTTGGGATCCAAAGGCAAAATAATTTTAAACAATTAAAATATGTTTAATAAACATATTAAAAAATATTTGGGGGAGAAATTATGTTTAAACAATAATCGATCCTTTTTAAACATTTTGACTTTGGTTTTTGTGGACTGTTCCTCAGGGCTTTGGCAGAATCCTTCAGGATACCAGAGAAACCCTTTTTGTTATTGGGATGTTTGGTTTTGCTCTGTCTGTGCAGTTTGCTTTGTGTGTGGTGCTCATTTCTGCACAGTACCTCAATAACGCGTTATGGCTAGGAGGTATAACTTCATACTCACCCACTCCTGTCCAACAGGGATAGATGTGTGAGGGTGGGTTTTCGTTCAGTAGGCTCTTTGATGTTTCTGTGTGTGTACGTGGTCATGTTTATAACTAGTATAAATGCCTAGCACAAGGGACAGTGAATCCAAGAGCAACAAAACAGAACATAAATTTCAGGATATCACAAACCTTATCCCAGTCCTGTCTGGCACTGTTCTTTGATGGAAGCCAAAAATTTCAAATTGGGTGCAAGTGACCCATTTATATATAAACATGAAATGTAGTAAGACCAAATATTTAGGAGCCTGTACAGTGTTTTAAACAACTAACCAATGGACATCAAGTTTGAATAAAACATTAATTTAGTTTAGGCCAAAATACAGCTCTTGCTTAAATGGGTGAAACAGGCAGGAAGAGAAAAGGACAAATTTTAAAGGATGGTACTGAATACTGAAATAGTCTTTTTCAGCAGTGGAATTACGGTAAATTGTTACGTATGTGGCAGTTCATCCCTAGGCTGAAATGCCTGATGCATCCTTAAGTCCTTTGAAGCCACAGTGGGATTCTTTTCTGATTTTTTTTTCTTTTTGAGCTAAATCTGTGTGGTTTTCAGGTTCAAGAGAAGTTCTTACAAAGTGTACGTACAGTGTCAACACAGTTCTTGTATTTTTAAAAGCCAGCACTAAATTTAGTACTAAATTGATGCTTCTTGGCAAGCCCAGAGGATGGATTGGGGCCAAGCAGGAGAGAGAGAGCTACCCTCTCATCCAAAGTATTTCTTACTGATCAGGGTGAGCTGCAGGGGAAACCTTCTAGTGCTGCTGATCACACCATACTTGTGTTCAGACTCGAGGTCTATCAGACTGTGCTTCTGTCGCACAGAGAAATCAAAGGCCAGAGCCAGCTTTGCGAGCTTACTGCTTTAGTTGCATGATGCATGTTCCCTCTCTGTAGGGGACGGAGTGAAATGAGTGACAAGATCCTCTGAGTGTCTAGAGTAGTTTAAAGAATTAAAGAATACATGGATTTAGGTGATTGTAGCAACAAGTAAAATAACAGATCCTCTCCAAACCTCAACTTTGGGTTGGTCCACGGACAGCTTTGTGGTGTAATAGATTTTATGGCCAAATCAGAAGTAAATCTACAGTTGGGCTTCTTGCACAATGTTGGCCAGAGACTGCGGTCTATGATTTGTTATACTTGCATCCCTTAGTCAACAAATGCTTTCAAGTCCAAGGTTCAGTTACAGCATATCTTTTTTTGAAAGACCATCACAGTTTGGACTCTTAAAATTATTAAATATGTTCCCTCCCCATGAGGTAACTGCACTTACTGGTAGGAATTTTTATGTAATGGTTGCTTTGATTTTGTTGTCCTAATTTTGTTTCTCTCATTGTATCTTCTTGATGCAGTACTTGGTCAGAGCTGCCACTGCTTCTGAGCATGTAATTTCCCTTTGTGCAGGTGCCCTTGGGTATAATGGACTAAGCTCCCTCATTTTTGGTCTGAAACATTTTCCTAAGGCACCAAGCAGCTCTCTTCTGGCCAGTCAATGAGGTATTGACACTAAACTGACAGCAGCACATCCACCAGGATCTCACTAGTGTTACAGCTCATGTTCTTGTTTTACCAGTACTCCAGTTCACATTGCTGTAATTGAGCTGCTTGGTTGTTACTTTTCAAAGAGAAGAGTTAAATCCTGTCCCCTTTATAAGCAGGGGCTGCATAGAGGCAGTGAGCTGTCCTCGTGGTGAAGCTCTGAGCCGTGCTGTGAGCTGTGCACATGAACTGGGGTGAGCGGGAGGGGAAAAGGAGGGAATACCTTGTCTGTGATACCCTCACAATAGACCAGAGCCCCCTGCTAATCTGGACAGTACATGCAAAGAGACTAGGGGCGTAGCTGGGCCCGAAAGGCTGAAGCCTTTGATCCTGCAGTCTGTCCGTGAACATGGTAACCAAAATTTGTGACTTCTAGTGGAACTTGAATGTCTGTTGCATAGAAACATTGGGGAATGGGATAAAAACTTTCTCTACTATACAACTCTTGAAAGGACCATGCTGCCTCAGAACAGGATTCAATGCAAGCCTTTTTTTTATTGGGACTTTGTTTATTTGATAGATACACATGTGAAACTTGAGGGAGTTGACACAGGCATTTTAAGTGTACTT
The DNA here is from genome assembly GCA_035590215.1 of Microhierax caerulescens. NCBI lineage: Eukaryota > Metazoa > Chordata > Aves > Falconiformes > Falconidae > Microhierax > Microhierax caerulescens. The sequence goes on from JAVJGJ010000062.1 coordinate 48,266,607, forward strand.
ACACTTCTTAGGAAGATGCCACCAATATTCTTGTTTCCCCCTCCCCAACAGGGCAAACAGTGCCTGTGTTCTCCATCTCGGCTTCCAGGTACCTGCTAGGGCTTTACTTTCTCAATATGGTGTTTGCCTTCCTAGGGAATTTTTTCCCCCAGTGTCTTCCTTTTCTCTGTAAAATGAAGTCCAGTAGTAAGCTCTTATGATATTCAGTAGACCCATCTTCTGTAGTTCAGTAGAGCTACCACAGGCAAAACAGAAACTGAGCTGTAACCTCAACTAATAAGATCTCTGAATACAGCCATGTAATTTTAGCCTGCTGGCTGGTACCATTTATTTCCCATATTGGATGGCAATACTGGAGTTATTAACCATTTAAAATCTACTGCCAGAGTATACATGATGCTTTTCATACACTTTCTTCAAATTCTGTGGTTTACTTACTTGGGAATGTTCCCGACAAGTGTTTACCTGACATTATGTTAAAATTTTGCACACCAGGTTGTGGTTTTATTTGGCTGTGCTGATTTGCTGTCACTAACAGAATTGTCCTGTTCATGGCATTTTGTGCTTATCCTGGTAAATGTCTGGTGAACTAAATATTGCTGTAAAGGGGCTAAAAAGGAGCCTGTATTTCTTAGGACAGAAGAGGTGCAAACCTATCAAGTGACAGTGTCCTGTATTTTCATCTCTTGCTCTGAGAGTTGCAGAGTTGTGACAGTGCCTGGGATGAGTGTGGTTCCTCATCTTGTATGCAGTGATGGCTGGAAATGACTGGGCAGATTGGGCTGCCCAGGGAGCGAAAGCCTTCCTCTGGAAGCTGGCAAGTACAGAAGGTGTAATAAGCTGTCACTACCTTGACAAGAGAGCATCTCTGATGCAGAGCTTGGGAGTTAACTGTGGCTCAGGCACCCAGCCAGGCACCCAAAATTCTGAAGCTCAGTCTCCCAGTGAGGAACTGCTGCTGCTTCTATGGGGGACTTGAGATGAGGGTTGAGCAATGAGACACTAGAAACAAGGGTTTGGCTTTCACCAGAAATGAAACAACCCCAAAATTGTAAGTTGCTTAGAAGTTTGTGGCTAAACAAAGTGCTGGCTCACTAGCTTTTCCCCTTAGTTTAAAAAACAAAAACAAACCAAACACACACACACACACCCCGAGAAGGCACATTTACTTTGATGCTGTTCATAAAACAGGATTTAATTTTAGGCAGTCTCCGGAAATGAAATGTGCTTCGTGTTCACTAAGCATCTTTGTTTCTTCTTATCCCAAGAACAATTTATTATGGGTCACCCAGAGAGACAGAACCTTGCACATGTACACAGCAGTCCTTGTTTCTGTAAAGTAAGCAAACCCCACTGGATTTTCCATCTTGCGAGCAGAGAAAAAAACCCTCGAAGCTGTTTAAGGTGTGAGTCTAGTAAAGCCTCCACTGAAACATGAAAGCCATGCTGATGTAGGTGCTTAGAACTTAGTCTCTTTTAATATTTCTGTTAAATTTATCTGATCCTTTTGACCTCTCTGCCCTGCACGTATCCACGATTGTTACATAGCTTCAAGCCATTTGTGTCTCTAGAGTTTAATTCTCAGTATAGATGGTAGTGCAACTGATTTTTTTCTTCCTCCTTCAGTGATGCGATACGTAACTTATATAGAGCATCTGTTATTTGCTAAAGATGGTGATGTGGAGAGTGATGGTGCACGGCCCTTTCAGCTTGTTGAATTCCCAGTACCCTGGTACCTCCATGGTGGCAAAAGAATAAGCTTATTTGTAGGGTTGGGAATGCTCTTTGCTTGGGCTTGTGCTTACTGGGTTTAAAGATCCTCATCACAAATCGCATCCACATTAGATGATGAGCATCCCCACAGTTCTCCACCTCATCGTTCAGCAAGGGTGTCTGTGCAGGCAGAAGCAAAGCAGTTAAGTGCACTGATCTGCTGGATGGAGCTGTGCTGAGTAGGGTCCGCTCCCACATTGGCTTGTTTACCTTGGCTGCTCATGATATTCTCCCTAGTTCCTGATGGAAGATTCCATTTTTGCAAGAGGGATGAGCTCATTTGTTTAAATGAAAAAAAAAAGAAGCAGCCGTTCTGCTTATTAATCCTTTCTGCAATCATCCTGATATGCACAACTTGCCTGTTTTCAGGGGAAAATATATGCACGGCATCCAGTGCACACGTGCATTTGCATTTCAAATCAGCTGAGTCAACACAATATAATGGTCCTGCCTGTAGGTCCTTAGGGAGCCACAGTAGCTGACAATGTGTGCTTAAAGGGAGGGTCTGCTTTTCTTCTTCTTCTTTTTGTTGTGTCTTTTGGAACCAAGTCTCTCTAGAACCAAGGTTGGGATCCAGTTGCTTAAGTGGGGGAGCTAAC
>JAVJGJ010000062.1:48269078-48285410 GCA_035590215.1 Microhierax caerulescens
GGAGGGGGTTGTTTTTTTAGTTTTATTTTTTTTTTTTTTTTTTTTTTTTTTTTAAGCCAGTTTCAATAGCCAATAGTCCTGTGTTAGAGGCGCTTGCACCGTAGCTGCTTGGACCACTGATGTTTAGCAGATGATTAGCCTGTCACAGTGGCTGGGATTTGGTTTTATTTTATAAATAGTGTTCATCTGGACAAAAAAAGAAGAAACAACCCCAAAACTGGCAACAGTTCTGAGAAGAGAAGCTGCTGCTGAAGTGTTTCTGCTTGTGCTGCCACTGATGCAAGCAGCTGTTTCCATCTGCACTGCAGTATCGCAGCCTCTGCACAGTCAGAGCTCTCAGGGCTCCTTGCTGGTGGAATTACGGAGGAAGCTGGCCTTGCCTTGCGTCTAGCTTCAACCCAAGGGCACACTGAGGATGGGAGGGTCGCAGTCTCTGCAGCAGGCAGAGACAGGTAGCCTGAACCAGGAACCGTCAGAGGCCATGTAAGTGTGGATTCCCTTTGCTCTCCTCTTTTTATCTCTCTGTGCTGCTGGGCCTGCAGCCCTTCTGCACTTAACCTGTGTGGTGCGTGAAGGAGCTGACTTTCCTGTCTGAGGCCTTTGTTTAATGCTAACTGTGTTCAGCTGGAGGCATAGTTAAGGTCTTGCTGAATATTGCAAGTGTTATATTTTATAATGCTTTCCTGGTATGAAGATACCTGGCTTGGACTGACCGCCTTGATTTGTTTGTGCTGAGCACTAGCTGTGTACCATATGTTTTGTCTTTTTATGTTTTGGATGCATAATCAATCAAACGCAATGACAATTTCCAGTGAACAAAAAACCAACCCCTTCCCCCCTCCTAAACCCACCACCTCTGTGTTTTCTATTTAAAATGCACAGCATGAGGCTGCATTTCACTGTTTTTTCAGAGCTTCTTTTTGCTTTTCTCTATACAGACACTATTTTTCAGGTCACATCACCCTTGTCAGCATCCGTCCCTGTCATGGTATTATATCCTCTCATGAATCATAAGCAAAGTGTCCTTAGATCTCTTCTCACTGAAGGCCAACTCTGAAAGATTCACTGGGGGGAGGAAAAAGCGAACAATTAGTGCTTGTTCAGAACAAGTTACTGCTTTTTCAGTTGGCTAAATCATATATGAAAGTGCACAAATATGTATGTGCCTGCAGAAATAGCAGAGTCATTTCCCATCTGTAAATAGGATTTTGTCATTTATTGGTTGAGGATTTACCAGTTTACTTAGGCAACAGTCTTTTCTCCCTAACCCTCCACCCCAAACTACTAATCAGTCATGCTAGAGCATGGACCTTACCTCTGAATGGATTTTAGAAGAATTGCCTTGTCTCCTCTTGTCATTTCAGTTATATAAATCACATTTATCTAACATGTCTGAATACCAAGTTAATTTCTGATCGTGTAAGTTTTAGGTATTTATCCACTAGGGCTAGTCTATAAACTAGTTTCAGATAGGTCTTTTAAATTTTTTTTTAATGTAATGTCCGCTTGTTAAGGTAGATCTGATTATAGTTGAGACATCATTTGTATGTTTGAGATAAGTGCTTCAGAGTCATTGGGGAATGGTAACTGATAGTTTTGCCTCTATAATAGGCCTTACAAGTAGGTATATGCTCCGTACTGTCATATTCCAGTATATCAGATATACCAGATAGCTTTGTTTGATACTGTCTTGTTATATTTGTAAGATACAGGCCTAACAGCATTTCTGCATCCTTTGTTCCTTTGATGTATAGCTTCACCAATTAAAATCTTTTTCTGTACGGTTCCATCTTACATAGTACTGACATTCCTATATACAGCATCTATTTTAGTAATACAGTGGAATAAACTGATGCCTCATTGTCTTTAAAGTACTGTAAATTACATTTTCATCTGCACAGATTGGTGATGATTTTTAGCAGTGATCCAAGGAGTGGGCAATAAAAGAGATGTAGCTAAAGCAGGGTTCAGTGGTTTTTATCTGCACTTTTCACAGCCTTTTAAGAATATATTCTGTTGAAGAACATACTGATCAAGGTATATATATGTATATATTTTGGGGGCACATGAATAAATTATATTGTCAACTCTTTCAGTGACACCTTTTCTATATAAATATACTAACCTTTTGCAGTGAGTCATTCCTGTGGGGTTTCGGTATGATCTTTTAAGGCCCAACATAATCACAGATACACTTTTAGTACAGGCATCATTCAGTAACTGTTGACGTCCTTTGGAAGAGTTGTGAAAGATATTACTAGTCTTGTAAGACTGTAATCACTGTAAGAATGTGCCATTTTCTTCACTCCAACTAAGTACTCTCTACAATGGGTTAAGAATGGAGGGGGTTCTTTATCCTTCAGAGAGTACGGGCCTGTTTTCCAGAAACAAGAAGGTCCTCGTAGGATATCATGGTAATCAGTTCTGGTCTATGGTTTTGACTTTATAGCCTAATCACTGTAACTTTTACCAGTGCTTTTTTAATGATGTTACATTTAACTTACTTTGCACACACAAGCAAATTCCTTAATGGCAGTTACTGTTCAGAGGCAAAAACATCTGGCCACGTCCCAGGCAAGTTGGGTGACTGCCCATGCAGTTACAGCATCCCAGAAGTGACCGTTCTAGCCATCAGCAGAGGCTGCCTGCCTGATGGAGACAGCTTCCTAACAAAGGGAAAGCGGGGCTGGGTTTGGATGCCCTGAGTTCATTAAAGGGGTGTAAATCAGAAGTCATTACAGGAATAGATTTATGTTAGCATCAAAAAAGTACAGAGAAAGCAAATTCTTTAAATAGCTACTGGTTTAGGAGTTCCTCCAAAGTGTCCTATAACAGACTTATTTGCTGAACAGTTGGGAAAGTCATAGAAAGAAATTGATGGTAGAATTGATGCTAAAAACGGGTCTGTGTTAAGATTTTAGAATGTACCAATGATTAAGTATGCTCTCTTTGCATGTGTATGCCAAATTCCAAATTTTAATGTAAATTTGTTTCAGCCAGGATAAAAGTATTTGTAATAAACCCCATATTGATACTGAGTCTGGGGTATTCTGTTGTTCATTGTGGACTGTTAGTGACTTAGCCGCTGGCAGTTGGCAATTGTGCTTTTATTTAAAGAAAAAAAAAAAGAAAAGTCAATTTTGAATGATAAAAAAGGGAAAGCCCAAGGGAAGCCCGTGACAATGAAAGTTAACAGCAGATAAAAGTAGTGTGGTTCAGACCTTGCTGTTGACATTATAAGCACTGTCATGTGCTTTGCAAATTGCAGCAGGCACCCTGGTGGTCACAGATTTAGCTAAATCAAGTGCACATTTCAATCAGATAATAGGACTGACTCGGTTGAAATAAAAGCAAATGACAGTATGATGGTGTTTAGTGTGCATGAAATTGTTCAGGTGCGTACATGCTCACATCTGGTGCACTTGTGACTGTTTCCTTGCATGCGCTGTTTGTGCTACGGTGAGACACCAGTTTTGTCCTGCTGAGGATGTGAGCAGAATTCAGCATGCCAAGTGCTATCACCTATATATCAGTGGTTTTCTTTTTAATAGCAATATATTTCTATCTCTTGAGAATACTTTTTAAGTATTAGAAAGCTGGAAACGTTGCAAGGTTTTCAAATGTTGGTAGTTTTTCACCAGTTGTCATCTCTGAATAATTTTTTTTTTCTCTGATGGAAAGGGTTCCTTTCTCCTGAACATGAACCACACCTTCCTTTTGTGGAGCATTATGTTGGCTATCCTTGCAGCAACTGGGCAGTATTTACATTCAGTGCCCATTTCTTCATCAGCCAGAGGGCTGATGATGTGTTATTTCCTCCCATCAGGAGCTCTATGCTGCGTCTCTAACATTTTCATCCGTTGCCAATCCAAGAGGAAAATGACTGAAGACTGAGCCAGCTCCTACTGAAGTTGATGGTGAAATGCCCACTGACTTCAGTGGGAGCTGGATCAGGCTCCAAGAAAGAAATTGAATGTTACTGATCGTTGGTAGCAGGCCAAGATGCTGGTGCCCTTGTGGGTTGTTTTTCAATATTTCTTCTACTGCATGGTCTTTTCATTTGTTTGTTGATTGCTGGAAAGGCTCAGAGAAATTTAAATTGGGTTAACTCCGCCTTGTGCATGAGATGTGAGCAGCTGTTCTGTGTGGGCATGTGTATACACACATGTATATAGAAAAGTTATCTGTGCATATGTACAAAACCGCAGCCCTTGCCTGCTACTACGTTTTTTATTTTTCTGTCTCCCAGAAATCATTCTTAAAAGTCTGGAAAAAAACAGGCTGGTAAAATATTTGCACAGTTTTATATGCTTATACATAGAAAATCATGTCGATGAATATATGCATGGAAGAGTTATTGAAAATAATTTGGACCTTGGGAGGATGGGAGGCTTCTGTTACTGAATTGGTGTTTCATCTGAGTTAATCCTTTGACAGATAGTACTGCCTATTGTCAGCATTCTACATAAATTTGTTTTCTTCTTCCTCTTATTGACAGTCATCAGTAAGTAGGGCATACTCTACCTACTAGACTTGCCTGCTGAACAGGGTGAATTGCTGGAAGATGTGGGGGTGTTTCTCTGAGAGAAAACGGACCAGAAGTAACAAGCAAATTCTTCTGTCAAGCACCCCTGTCTTTTATTCCAGCCTCCCTTATTTGAGTCCAAAGGATCTCATCTCTGAAGTCAATGACAGTGTTTCCTTTGATATGAGAGGTTATTACATCAACTGCTACATCTGTCACTAGAAGTAGGCAGGTCATCTTTAGACTTGAAAACAAAATAAAAAGGCCCCAGAATCACTCACCGTTCCATTAGCAAGGCAGGCCACGTATCTGGAAAATATGTGTATGTTATAAAGCTCTCTATTCTGAATGGTGTGCCCTATGCCATGCATAATGGTGCTGCTGTCATCTATTATGTATTACGACATACGGGCAAATTGGAAAATACAAACTGATGTGAGGTAGTAAAAACATGAATGAAAAGGTGTTCCTGCACATGCATTGTGGCTGTCACTTACAGTCAGACCTGTTTCTGTGTCTGCTTTTGCTTTTTCCTTTGCTTGACCCAGCAGTCAAAATAACTGCTTGTTAAATTTAAATCAAAGATGCATTTCAGTCCTGTGTGTTTGAAAATGTAATAGTCTGGGTGCTTTTAATGTTCCTCTAACATGATTATAGTACACAGAAAAGTGGTTCTGTCTATTATAAACACATTTCCTTTGTTTTAAGACTTTACACCCATAGAGAGTTTTTGTATTTACTAAATGTCTTAGATACCATTCCCTTGTCCATCTCTAATGCTTTGTAAGAGTTTAGCTATGTAACAAACTTCTTATTTAGTCCAGATAAGCAGGCTTTTCCGTGGCAAAAGGCAGAGTTTTAATTATAGCTGAATTTCAATACAGTTTGCATTTTCTTTGAGGAAGTGGGTGTGTTTGCTGTAATAAACAAATAAACAAATATTGGTTTCACTATGGAAAAACTTGTAAGAAAAAAAGGTATCCTTTCCCTTTAGATCTTTAAAGGCATCTGAATGTAGTAGCAGACTCTGGATTTCACATTTTGTACTCCTGTTAGAACCAGAGAGCCAGCTCAATGGGAAAAAATTGAATTCATTTCCTTTTTCCACCCGTCTGAGATTTCAAAGGTTTCTTTTAAGGCATATTTTGGCCTGAGAGCTTTCATTGATGGTGATACTAGACAAGATAGTAACATCCCTCCTTAGCTCTAGAAACCAAAGTGGAGTTTGCAACATAGACTGTCTAAACGTAGTGTGTGAACTGAATTTTGGTTTAAACAATTGTACATATCTCTGAAACAAACCTCAGGGTAGTTGTGGAGCTCTATTAATTTTGTTTGTTGCTTCCACACAGTACTGTTTGCCACAGTTCCTCTCCCTCTGCTAGGAGGACTGATTAGAGCAGGGGTCCTCAAACTTTTTAAGCAGGGGGGCGGCGCGCGTATTAAGTGGCAGGCAGTCATCTGCGGCTGCTTGGTTCCCCCCCAAACCCCGGCAGGGTGTGTGGGGGTGGGGGGGTTCTGTAAATACTGGAGGACTGGTTTGAGGACCCTGGGGGGCCATATCTGGCCCATGGGCTGTAGTTTGAGGACCCCTGGATTAAAGGGATGAATGGGTGCTTGGAAAGCCTTTTGCTTTCCAGAGGAAGAACTGGGGCCATTGGTTCTGTTGGGACGAAGAGTAGACTTTGGGAAGATCTGGGGCTTTTCATTTCAAGTTTATTTTATTTTGATTAAAGAGAACCCATAGAATTATGTTCAGATGTACAAGACAGGGTTTTCCTAAACAAAATAAGCTTGTTTCTAGGGCTAAATACGGACCAGATTGTATGTGAAACCTAGTAGTAGAATCACATAAGCTCCTGCTTTTCGGTTTTGGTTTCCTTCAGCATAGAAACCTTGCACTTACTGGTCTTGTTAATAACAGTTCGTTGCTCTCATTAGAAATTAGTCCAGTGTTGTGCTGGAAAAGGGTTTGGTTGCTAAAGGAGGAGGCTAAGTGAGGAATTTGAATCCCTTTGTTTAACTTGCCGAGTCCCCTTCCAAAGCAGGAGCCTGGGTAGGGAAGGTTTAGTGCTGTTGTTCCTCCTCACCTAGCAGAGCTGTGGGCAGTACAGCTGGCTGCCAACTGGTGAGGTGCCATAGCAAATCAGAGATTGCTTTTTCCAGGACGCTGTTGTGCTGAGTCGGCACTTCCCTGAGCTGGGCGTTCACGCAGCACCCACCAAAAGCACAGTCTGAACAGCACAGTGTGCCCACAGGAGAGGTAAAGCCACAGCTCTGCCGAAGTCAGTGAGAAGCCTCAGCAGGAGACTCACACCCACCCCCAAGTCAGGAGATGAAATTATTACAGCCCACTAGGAGATTTTTTTTTTTTTCTGTTGTTGAGGTTGAGCTTTTTTTGTTCTTTTGCTGCTCTTGCTTCCTGGCCATGTTTCTATCCATGCAGCTGCTTCATGCGTTGGAGTAGAGGAATAAGGGGATAGTGAGGTTCTGTGTAAAGTCTGCACAGGCAGTGCAGGGGTAAAACAGGCAGAATATGGAGCAGGTTGGATGCAGAGGGACTCTTTTCTTCCCTCTTTCCCTTTTATCAAAGGGACGCCCTGCCTCCCCTCTTCTCCCCCTCCATGTAGTCCTTATCTCCTTTGTGAAAGGAAGGACCGTAAGCATTACAGGGGCACGGTCTTGTTTCCACATCTCACTATTTTCACAAATCTCCATGCCTCTCGAGATAAGCTGGTCCCCTAGGGATTACGGTGTCATATATTCATCTTTGGCCTTCACAGTTGCTGTTTTGTCCCCAGGTCCTGCTTTTGAGCTTTGTGGCAGAGCAGAGATGTGGCTCTGGAAAGCCTTGTTACATTTAAAAGGTAGTTCCAATAAACAAAGCCATTTCAAACCTATGGCTCTGACTCCCAATGAATTATTGATTGTTTTCCCTTGAAGCCATTGCATGATGCTGTATAGCAGCGAGCACAGGCACCTGGGTGCTTTCTGAGGAAATAGATAGCAGGATGTTGTTTCTTGGATTAAAACTTTAGAGCTTGGTGCTAAAGGCAGAGGAAAGATATTGCCACGGGCATTAAATACTTCAACATCAACTGCTGATTCAAATACCAATCCCTACCTACTAGGGTGAACAAAGGGTGACTGGGATTTTTATGTGTTAACTGGTTATAACTATATTTGTGGTACATATTTTCTGCCTTGGATATTGGGGTATCCTGCATCTTTACTGTTTCTTCTCATCTCTTAAGAGATTTATGTGTTTGAATATTTAGCAGCCTCTGGTGATTCAGGGACACATTACTGTATTTGCTGTTGTGATGTCTGAAGATGAGTGCCTTTAGTTAAGTGGTATTTTCTTGTTCCTCTGAGAATAAAGCATCTGCCTGAAAAGAGCATCGGGATTAAAAAAAAATCTTCAGTTCTGAGTCCTGTTTCTGTAACATAAATGTTTTCATTATTCAGATTGAAGCCAGTAAAAGGGAAAGCAGGCTGGCCAGAAAGGATGAAGGTTCATTTCATTATTCATTTTTATCAGTAGTGTTGAAAAACATGCCTTGATAGATCTCAGGAGAAGAAATAAAAAGGATAAATTTAACAAGATTTAAAGCAATATGGGGAACTTCTTGCTAATCAGTTAGAAAAATTATTTTAGTTTTAAGTGCTGCTGCAAGTATGTTATGTTATATCCCGCAGTCTTTTTTCCTTCTGATGTGGTTTCCCACAGCTTGAGACATTTCTTTTTGGTTGCTGTGTGAAAGCAGGAAATGGCTTTTGTTGAGGGAGTGTGAATTTGGCTTCTGCACAAAATGCTCTCAAAATTGCTGCATAAAACAAGCAGAAAAAGCAGGAAAAAATAATTCCTTCTTCCCATATCGGTTATGGTAGGAAGATTACTTACAATACAATAGGCTAAAACCCAAAAGTCAACATTATTTTTAAGATGATTATGCTCTTTTAATTCTCCTCCACTGCAGTTCTAATCCTGTTCTTGAAATATGACCACCCTGTGAGGAAAAATTGGCCTTTTAATAGTAAGTGATTAACGTGTAAAGGATTCATAAGTTTATTTTCGCAATCCATTCTAGAATACACATCTCCAAACTTATCTGTGTGGTTTGAGTAACATGCAAGATATTATTTTCCATTGCTGAAGTCCTACATAATAATCTGAAAAGGGAAGCCATAGCACTTTATTTTTGTTATCTCACCTACAAAAAAAAAGAAAATCCAAATCCTTGTATCTCAGCTCAGACACTAAGCTGTCCAAGGACTTGATGTTGGAGGACAAATGTTACTGGAAGAGCAATGAAGTCGCTTCATAATGTTACATCAGCAGTACATATCTGAGCCATATTTACCCATTCACACCAAATTTACACTGGTGTAAATCATTAACACTTCAGCTGAACTGTCTGGGATGTGCTGGGGCAGCAGAGGACGTTACACCCTTGGGCTCACGGTGTGGAGGAGAAGCAGAAAGCTGCACAAAGCAGGGAAATGACTGGCTGCTTCTGCGCACGATGCAGCATGATCTTCCTCCCTTGTGTCCCTAAATTAAATGTTGTGTCTGTCATGACACATCACTTGTGGGCCAGGAAGTATCACCTTCATGTAATAGTGGTTATTTTTCTGGGGAGCCATGTTTGCCATGGCTCTTGTAGGAATGTTTGTGCTGAAATAGTATTAAAATCCTTCTCTGGAGAGGCATGCCTGCCCTGCTTTCTGCACACATCAGTGTCAATATGAGTTCTTGTGTAATTGCATTGCACTAAAGTAGGTCTTTGTCATTTCAGTAGAATGGGATTTATTTCCTTTAAAAGCTTTATTCTTAAGTGAGAATTGCAAAGGATGCTTCGCTGGTGCATTGTAGCTCAGGCCATAAAATGAACGTGTGACATTTATCCTGCTCTTATGTCAGGCAGAATACCTCTGCTGAGGAAGAAGCTGCAGATGGTTTTGTGGAATATTACTTTTGCTGCAGAAACCCATAAATGCAAAACATAATTCTGTTAAAACCAGCTTTGATTGGATATGTTTTTTCACAAAAACCTTTTTTGAAAAAATTGCTCTGTTTTTCTGTCCTGAGTATTGTTTCTATTAGGGTTTTAATGCATCAGAAAGACAGCAGGATAAAGAATGAAGATACCTAGGAAATTATCTTCATTCCAGTTAAGGGATTTCTTCTATAAAATGTTTTTAATTTAAATTTAATTTAAATTTAAATTTAATTTAATTGCTGTGCTTAAAGAAGCTGGAGTTGTACCTGTTTCTCATTGAGCCATATCCAGTTTTAAAGCAAAAATAAAGAGGGAAGATCTATAGGCCAGCAATGGTGAGTGCTACAAAGTAAGACTAAAATTATTCTCCAGCATTATTAAGCTGAAATAATCCTGAGATGAAATTACATTTTGTTATGATGATCAGACTTTGCAAGTCAGAAACCTATGAAACAGGGCAGCAGCATTGCAGTGCAGGTGAGTAGCACAAGGTGTAATTGCCTTTTCTGGAACACGTATGATACATATTCTGTACATATTCCATACGTACCAGATAGCAGACAAAAGTATTCCTCCATAAGGTGATGTATTTGCCTAGTATAGACTTGTCACTAGAAAGCTCTGAATTCCCACTGGCTTCTGGTGTAGTCTAGGGCATTTTGCGTTTCATTGGAGCAGACCCCCAGAGACCAGTACACTCTGGTTTTCCTGTGGCTATCTTGGGGGTATCAAACATTATTTTATTTTATATGCAAGGCTGGATTCTCATCTTGCGTGCACAAAGCAGTGGTAATGTTCCAGTGAGACAAAGTTACCATGCCAGCAGGAGCAGGGTATGAGCTGAAGATGAGGCTGGTGATCCAACTGTTTGCTTCTCAGCATCCCTTTCTTGTGACCCATTTTGCGGTTTGTCTCCTCACAGTATAAGTTTGTTGTGAATTTATTTAATCATAGCATAGATGATCTTGTCACTGAATACCCTTACAACACTGTGAGAGAAATCCATTAATAGTTAATGGTCAGAAATGTGTCCCCAAAGGAACTGTCTTGTAAACGGAGTCTGTTGACATGTAAGTGACATGTTAGCACCTCCCCCAGCTCCTGACTCGGTATGAGCATCAGATCCAGCACTGAGAACATTCCCCATGGGGTGAGAGGCAGCAAGGCAGATAGCTTTCAGTGAATGGTCCCTGAAAAGTCACGCACCTTTGAGCTGTGGTAGGCTAAGTTTGCTGGTTTTGCTGTTCTCTGGGCAAAAAACATTGTCGGAGCTGTCTGTGCTGTTGAATTCTTTTGACAAGTTCTATCATTTCAATGGTATATTTTAACAGAGAAGGGAAATACTGTTTCTGAGGTTTATGCCTTATATTTGTGCTGGTTTTTAATATTATGCGTTTTGAAGCTACGTTTGAATTCAGATACCAGATATTAATCTTGAATACCTAAAATAGCCTACCATTGCATCCATGTTTTCTATATGTTGCTATACAAATTTAATATTAAAATTTAAAATCTGTAGGGATGTTTCGTATTCAAAACATGTAGGTAAAGAATGACATAGCTAACAGTCACCGTGTTAAGAGAAGCTAATTATTGCAGAGTGTCGTGTTAGTTGGAATTCACTGAGTAGGTAAATAACTGCAAAAATAATAGCATACAAAATTGATGCATCTTTAATATTATCCTCAACTAGTGCTGGGATAAATAAAAATGACCTTTTGTTGTAGCTATAGAATATTCTTGGTGCTTGTGAGTAGGGTCAGCTAATGGCTGCTGGCCTAAATTGGTAACTTTATCTCCAGGAAAAGAATTACCATTTGGGCTCTTGTGGTGATTTTGAATTATTATCCAGAGCTAAATATGTAAGAGTTTGAAGAAAAAAAAGAGGAGAGATTGTATGTATCTATGTGTTACAGATTTGTATAACTGCAACATGAGCAATACCACAAGATGAATTACAAGAGACTGTCAGTTATTGAATTGTATATAAGCAGAAGGAAAACACCCTCAAATGTAAAGCGTACTGAGCAGTCTTTTTTCCTTCTCTGGATTCTGCACGCAGAACAGCAAGAAGCTGTTCATGCCATTAAGAGATCCCAGCCTAAGTGGATAAGGCAGACAAGGTGGACCCAGAATGAACTAACCAAGACCAAAGATGTGGATTCCCCATCCCTGGCAGTGCTCAAGGCCAGGCTGGATGGGGCTGGGAGCAGCCTGGGCTGATGGAAGGGGTCCCTGCCCATGGCAGGGGGTTGGAACGAGATGATCTGATCCCTAAGATCCTTTCCAACCCAACCCATTCCATGATTCTATGATGATTCTATGTATGTGCAGCAGTTCAGTGTCAGAGTTGAGAGTGGGATTCATCTTCATCTGGAGAGATGCTTTGATGAAACATCCTACCCAATGTTCTTTTTAAAACAAAACAAAACAAAACAAAACAAACTATGGAAAAATCAGTTTAACCATTGAAAATGGACCAGGAAATCTGAAAAGAATTTTTTCAGACTGTTCACAGTGAAAGAGCTTTGACTGAAATTAAGGCGCATCTCTGAGTGTCTTGCCTCTCTGGCTTCAGAAACTCTTAACTTTAAGAAACTCAGTAACAAAGTTACTGAGTGTCTTTTCAAATCTGTCAGTCTTTGTGGCTCTTGCCAGTGCACTATATGTGCCTGTTTAAGTAACGTGCAAAACAAATTGACCCCACAAATATACAGCCAGTCCTGCATCCTTGTCTGAATTATTCATGCAGGTTTTATGAGGATCATCTCTGAAAATGATTGACGGAGGTGAGACTACAGAACTTACTCCTTTTTATTTCCAGCTCATCTCCCAATGGGGTTTACAAGAATGAAAACCTAAATTCATCTTCAGTACTAAACTGAATGTTATAAGAAGTTAGCTTTTTATTATTATTATTTATTTATATTCTTCTCACAGTGTATGATAAATTATTTGGTAAATACTCGTGAAATTTATACCTTAACTTTATAACGGCTACAGATGCTTTGGAGGGCCATGTCTGATGGAATCTGTGCGTTGCCTTTAGGTGTTGCCCCAGGTAGGTCTTATATACTAGCACTTGCTCATGTGGGTCCTCCCTTCACCCACCTTTGGACTCCCTATTTGTCTCAGAGCCCTGCTAGTGCTTCGTGATGCTCAGAAATATCAGTACGGGAATCAAGCATTGCTCGATGTCCTTCTGGTAACAGATGCATGTGCCTTGTGCACTCTTAGTTGTCCGTTGATTCTTAAGGCCCAGGGAAACAGATCTGCAGGTAACTCAAGTGTGGTTTCCTGTGGCCCAGACATGATGGATGTACTTGGACCGCTATTTCCCCCTTAAACTGCAGCTCTAGCCAGTTGTAAAGAATGTGTGGATCTAAAGATGAAATGGAAAAAAGACAAAATATCCATTTCTGTCTTGTCCCCCTCAGGGAGTACAACTGTATCTCAGGAAAAGACTTTAGAAGTTACTGCCAGTTAAAATTGATCAGGTAGGAATTGCTCATCATCTGAGACGGTCCTTAATGTCTGTAGGTTTCCAAACATCCTGACACTACAATTAGAGGGCAATCTGTAAACAACAGCTCTCCAATAAAGTTTGGAGTTCTTGCTTTTTTTTCATTACCCTCCAAGTAGTCTTGGGTGGCAATGGAGCACCACAGCTTGGATTTGCTGTTGTGTGCATGTTGTCAGATTATCTGACTTTTTTCCTCCCCATATGTTGTATTTCCAAATATACCATGAGAATTAAATTGTTGCATCTGGTATGATGTCAATAAAACAAAGGTACGTAGAGACAAAACAATTAGTGGATAGAGGTTTTGGAGTACCAGTGAGAAGGATGAGTTTATGGAGTGCTAGCTGGACATCAGTGATACTGCTGACAGGTATGAGAAACCTCAGTTAATCTGGAACATGTTTCACTAATAATGCAAATTTAAAATATTTCTTTATAAGTGCAAAGTTTGGAAGAAAATGTACAAATTTAAATACAGGTGGACAGAAGCTGTTCACCTTAGCTCTGATGGAGCAGGTCCCCCTGAAGCTGATCTTGATGTTTTTACTTGTGGTTCCACAAGTAAAAGCTGGTGGAGAGCTGCTCCTTTGGCTCCATCCCCCTCTCCCTGCTCCCAGAATAGGCAGTGAATTTCTCAGTAATGCAACTCCAGCTCCTGGCTTCAAAACTTCAAAATACCATACTCGTGTTCCTCTTCCAGCTGTCCATATTACATGTCAATAGATTGGTGCTCCCTAAAGTGGTTAGACATGGGGGTATGGTAGTTTTGTTTTGTTTTTCTGAAGAAAGCTATATGCTAAATAAAAATTCTATATAGATTGGACTTTAAGTGAAGTAACTCTGCTAAAGCCCTGGGGACCTCCCTTGGCACATACTGGTTCCAGATTTGCTCCCTTGTACCCCTCCATAGGAAGTGTTGCTGCTGACCTCAGTCCTTGTGTCAGAGCCCTGCATTTAAGTTTCTTTTATATATCAGACATCCTTTTTGTTCCTGTGAAATAAAACCAGAGTGCACACTTGCACTGATTATACTGCTGTAGTGTAAATACCAGAAGAACCCGAGACAGGTGGCAGGGTTCCTGATGCGGTGAAGGGCACAGCTCTGCTGCAAACTACTTTTTAAAGAATCAAGTTTCCAGGTGACTACTGGGATAAACCTCATTTCAGTGGCTGTGGTGCCTGAAGAGGACAGACAGTGAGGAGAGGCAGCAGACCAAAGAAATCTCATTCTTGCTTACTGAGTGCCTTCTAGCTACAGTGACAATAAGGCCACTTTTCATTGTGAAATGGGGGAGGACTTAAAATTATAAGCATCTGCAGTTTACAAAAAAAGGTAATGTAAGTTATGTGGCTGGATTTCTGCAAGGCCAAAGGTGAAGAAGCGAAGTCAGCCCTAGTGACTCCGTTCAGTATTTCCTCGAGAGATTTATGGGGTGGGATGGGCAAGACCTCAGAGTTGCCAGGTGAGAGTGGAAGTGCTCCTGCTCCACAAGTTGATGCAGTGTTGCCAAACTGTATTGGTCTGGTATGATTCTTGCATTTCTTGGTTCTCCCTGCTTCTCAACCCTATCTGTATGTGTTAATATTTACTGTTTACTGGCTATCTTTTTAGAGAAGGGAGATGAAAGAGTGGACTGAAAGAATATTTCTGGTAATTTTAAGGTCTGTTACTACCACCTAATCATTTTGTAGCTGCTACAATCTACACTTTCTTGCTTGTTATATGCAAGAACCAAAGGATACAGATGTGTTATAAAGACAAGCTCCCACTAATCTCCCAAGTTGGCTAAAGAGAAGCATGAATATATGTTCCTTCCTGTAGCTTTCCCTGGGTCACTGCCCCACAAACTGGTCCTGGAGACTCAGACATTTGCACACTCCATCTCCACAACATCATGAGCTGGGGCCAGCAAATGAGTTCTCCATCTCTAAAAGCCATGAGTGCCATCTCATCCTGCTTCATCCTTGGCTGGAGCATCAAAATAATATTCTAGATGATACAAAGGGCTCTTCCTTTCGTGAGAGCCCGCCCACAGCTGGATCCATGGTGGCTGCTCCTTGTGCAGCTTTGAATCGGTGCCGATTCTCACGGCGTATCACAATTTGGCAATCTGTTTTACACCATGAACTTTGCAGCAGCATTATTTTTTTTTGTTCTGTGTATTCCCTGTATTTCTCAGAGAAAAGACATTATGAATAGAACTGGCTGAAACATGTAATTTCCTTTTCACAGGATATCCTGTTGTTCTGGGAAAATCTTTTCTCACTGTTTGAAAGTAGGACTGTAGTCTTAAGAGAAGTATCCTATGCAAGAGAGACCATCCATATTTTCACTAAGGAATACTGAACACAGGACCTGATTTTTCCAGGATACATGTAATGTAGACCTTGGAGCGTAGTCCTGGTATGTGCTTCCAGGCTTTATGCCCTCTCCCAGATCCCAGGTTATGATAAGGAACATTTTTCTGGTATTGAGCTTTCTTTGTTAAACGCCAGCATGATTGCTTCTTATAACAAATGCAGCAACATTTGGGTTACAGTTAAGACAGTTCTTGATTATACTGCTGCGTATGGAGGGGTGCAGCTGAAAATTAGGAGTACCGCATCAGAATCTTTTAGGGATTATTAAATACTAGCAAAACAAAGCCTTGGGCTGGAGCTCAGGCACCACAACTGACTGTCCACGGACTCAGGATGTTCTCTAGAATGGAAGCTCATACAATGAATAAAAGATTACTGAGCAAAACTTTGAGTTCAAAATGAAGAGGGCAAAACACTGATTAAATATAACACAATGAAGAATTATCATGAAAGCCTGAGAGGTATGAATTACCTTTCGTTTTGTTGATTTAGATGGTAACTTCATAGGTTTATTTTTATGACACAAGATTCACTTATCTACTGGGAAGATATCACACAACTCTGTTTCTTAGATTCTTCAACTTAAAGTTTCCTGAACTGGGTCTGTGGAAGGAGGAGAAAGCGTTATTTTGTTGAATACGAAGGCAACACCTATTGTGCAGCTTTATTTATAGAAGTTCTTTGCAGCTAGCTGTTCTTAAGCTTAAAATATTTTGAATTTAAAACACGGTGCATCTTTGAAGGGACATAATTTAAAATGCTGCAGCCTACCTCTTCCAGTGTGGCTGTTTTGTGCCCTGATGACTGAGTGTGGTTTAAACAATGACACAAAGAAGGTATTTTGGGAAGCTGCAGCAACAGATATAACCAAAAGCCAGGCATGCTATTTTTGATCAGTTCCTCAGTCAGTGACTTTTTGC
>JAVJGJ010000062.1:48285510-48321256 GCA_035590215.1 Microhierax caerulescens
GGGGTGGGGGGTGGGGGTGGGGGGAAGTCTTCAACAGTGCCTGAGGCAAATGAGGCAAATCTCCGAAGCCATTTAGCTTGTAGAAATCCTTTCACTTTGCATAGGAGTAGAGGTGATGAAACGGGTTGGTGCTGAGCCATGCCGTGGGCCCTGGTGATGTGCAGGGAGGTGGGAGCTCTCATTGGGATTCTGCGGAGGCAGCTGGAGAGAATCGGGTCCACTGAGCTCCTCTAGTTCTCAGGGGTGACTCTGAGGTCTTTTCTTCCCCAGCTCACCAAAAGCTTCATGCTATGATAGATTTAGGCAAATGTAATCAAATGCAAATCCTGTACTTGTACTTCTGACATCGAGCTGCTTAAAATAATCACGAGCTTCAAGAAACCAAACAGAATGTGGCAGCTTGGAGTTGTCTTTTAACTTGAACAAAATGAGAGAAGTCCTTGATTCAGGATGGCTTGTAGAGTGCTCCTGGAGGATGAAATGGCTTTCCATTTCATGGCAACTTTTGTCCCTGTTGCACTGGCGTGCAGAATGTGGACAGCCGTGGGGAGCTGTGGAGACTACAGCCGTGCACGCAATCACTGGATAGAGGCAAATTAGTCCTGTCCTTTCAGAAACCGGCATAGTCGATTAACTTCATTACAGAGCAGCAGCAAAAATCTGCATCTGACGAACAGAAATGCTTATTGAACATATATTGAACGTATGTTGAGTGCATATTGAATATGACACCATTGTTACTGCATCCCTTGTTCCCAAAGGCTTCAAGAAGAAATGTTTATAAGCTAAAATGTGGTCTCAGTTCAGTTTAAGAACAAATGAGAACTCTGGTTTTCAGATGTAGAACAGTTTCCTAACACTGTACTCCTGTAAGAGCAAATGGTACAGTTGCTGCCTTTCAAGCTTGCGTTTCATTTCAGTGGCTCCATTTTGGGTGCTGCTGTTTCCTTGCTGGGCTGGCACCAACCCACTGGGGGCCCTATGGGTTTTGTGCCTCTGTGAGCACATGGTGCTGCAAAACGATTATTGATAATATGAGGACTCTGTGCATTTTACAGGTTGTCTTACCTTGTCTGAATATCAGACACTTACCATTTGAAAAGGGCTATGGTAAAATTCTGCTAAAAATAGAATGTAGTATTTCTGTGGGAGTAGCTGCATTTGCTGCACCTGGTATCTCCATGTCTGCTTTCTCACCTGTAGGAGCACACACAGAAACTCGATGCTATTTTAGATTATTTTTTTTAATGAAGCTATGAAAGTCTTTTGAGATGGTCCTGTTTATTTATTTTAGTTGATTTAGGTACACTTGTGCCAAGGGAGTTTTAGAGACACAGGGGTGTCAGTGTTGTCTGTGTGGTTGAGCCACCTTCACACTGGAAAGCAGGCTTTGCAGGGTGGATTTATTTCCAAGTGTGTGTTCACTTTTGTAACACAAAGAATTCTTAACTGACATAAATACTTATTTATGGAGAAGACTATAGCCATGATATTCTGCTCTGGAAACCATACTGTAGTGAAAAATCTCTTTTGGGAAATACAGAGGTAGCCTGGTAGCTGAGGTCTATGCCATCAGCTCAGAAAGCCTTGCATTTCTATGACCTGCAAACATCAGTCTTCAGTCTGCTCACTAGTCTCTCATTTGATTTTCACCAGGAGCTCTGACTCTGAAGAAGCATTTGAGACCCCGGAGTCCACTACACCAGTAAAGGCACCACCTTCACCTCCACAGCCACCCCCTGAAGCAGCAGCGGCAGCAGCAGTCGTAGCAGACATAGCAGAACAAGAAATAAAACCCCAGCTGCCCTTGGAAGACACAGGTAATGAGCATGTAATGAACAGGACAGGTTACTAAGGAAGGTGAAGCTGCAGGGAGATGTTTCTGTAAGCACAGGCAAGGAACTGATACTAATAAAATTACTTCTGTTAGATAAGTTTGTGTGTCCTGGGAGTAATGCATGCTAGGAGGGAAAACCCTGTTGCTTCTTGGAATAAAGTACTGGAGAATCTGTCCATAACATTTGATAAATACTAAAGATAAGAGGAGCTTTCTAGAAAAACCTTTCTTCCTTTGAATAAAACTTCATTCTGTAGGATCTTTACAGAGTCAGATAAGTAGGAAAAGGAGGTATGAGATACCAATGCAGCTACCTGGGTGAGCACTGTTAACTATGACAATTAACAAAATGTTATGTTCAAGTGTATTGTCACCTGAAACAGAAGGTGAACAAAAAGCCCATTAGAACAATAGAAATACTGATACTAGCTATATAGAAGGGATATGGGAGTATGTGTGAATGTATGTATAATATATGTACATAAAAATTGGTACATACTGGGAAAATAGCCTTTAAAAAGGGACTATTGCATTCAAAAAACCAAAGAAATCCTTTCCCTCCAAAACGTAGTCTTTGTTCTCCAAACTGAATAATGGAATATAAAGGAGTACAAAGCACTATTAGCCCAGAATAGCTTTGTTTGGGCTTTCAGATGACAGCTCAACAGTTTAAAATTTAATTCCCTATTATGCTGTCTTTTTTCCCATCTGAAAGTCAAGTCATCTTGATCACCTGGATAAATTATATGAAGGTGATTTTATTCTCAGCAGACTAAAGCTCACTTATATTTCATTTGGAAAGGTGCATATTTTTTTTCAGGCAGTATTTTAAAACATCCATTTCCACTTTAGAAGTGACTGTTGAACAGTGGGCAATACAATGTCCAAGGCTGGTGTGTGTTATTATAAAGGCTGTCCAGCTTTGACTTAAACCTTTGAGAAAGTAACTACTAAGTCTCATAAATATCTTGAGCCACTTAAAGCATTGCTGGGAGTTATGCATTAAGGAATGCTATTTTAAGATCATGATTTATGATACAAGTTTATAAGAACCTAGAAAGTTGTTCAACAAACTGATTTGACAAAAAAAATACTGGGACATCCTGACATGTTTTCCTTTCTGCTGTTACAGTTTCTTCTTCATTGTAGGAAAACATGTTACTCATTCTCCATCTTCTTTCCTTTTTCTAATCTTTTGCAATCTAATGATTAGGAAGTAACTGCTGAGAGAACAAAAGAATGCATATGCTAAACAGGATTGGAATGTGGGTTTAATTACTGCAGTAGATTATCTTCAAACCCTTGATTACACATGTGTTTCCCTGGCACATGTGATTCTCGTCTCTCTACATCCCAGATCTCCCTCTTCTTTCTTTCAGATATTTCTGAATAAAGGTAGGAAACTGAATATATCTATTCATAGCCAGTGTGAAGTGTACTGAAGGCCATTACATGGCAGAGATGAAAACATTTCATTTGCGAATAACATCTGTCCATGGGAGGCAAGTTACCACAAACAGAGCTATGTTCAGCATTCCAAAATTATGCAAAATGTGGTTAAACAACAGGGTAATTTGTTTGAGAGAAAGATGTGTAATGCAGAAAAAATCCAAATGTAGGAGGGCAACACAAAGCATTCATTTGTTTTGGAAATCTTTAGAAGAAATGAATAATATTAAGACTATAGCTTAGGTGTTCGCATGCTTCTTCAGAAACCTGAACAGTTAAACATTTTGTACCTTATAAACCATTTGAGTAACATCTTGTAGTTTATTTACCTCATAGGTTATGCATGTGACTGCACACAAAGGGAACGAGTCCCTTCCTAGGGGGTTATGGGCAGCTGAAGCAGAGTTCCTAATTGGTACCATACAGCTAAATACATCGGTTTCAGTAGAAGAGTCAGGAATACGGGCACCCAGAGAGCCGGGCACACGCAGGGAGAGGCAGCAACATCCAGCTGGGCTGCTGGTTCACCAGCTGCACGGCTTTGTCTTCTACATGAGGCTGGTGATGGAGCGTGTGTTTGGGTGGAAGGAAGAAGCATAGTAAGTGTTTAAAGGATTATTTCATCTATATCTGATAATAATTACTTACGCAGATGGCTGCAGTTGTGCTGCATGATATCATTAGCGCAACAGCTGGACCTTGCTGCAGAAAAGCCAAGAGGAGAGTTTTTAATTAGGTTGACTTCAACACCAGCTTAATAAATATGATGAAAGTGAAATATAGCTAGACTCATCGTGGGTTTGTGCCAGCTCCTGGTGGGGTCAAACCTGCTGCATGGCTTGAGTCCATCAGCAGTAGAGCAGAAGAGGGGAGTCAGTCGGCAGGCGAGTCTGGAGGGGAAGAGTAGTGACAGAGCTGTATGGAAACTACCTGTGAACCCCAGAAAGTGTCACTAATGAGCCCTTCCATTCCTTCTTAAGTACTGTTGTGGGGAACATGGGTTATACTCTCAAGGTAAATGACTTTGAGGCTGCTTTTTTTTTTTTTAGTATTATTATTATTTTGGTAGTATTTTAAATTATTGTTGCGTGTCTCATCAGCTTCTCTTAACACCATCCTTTTGTCCTTGTTCCAGCCCCCTGAGCACCAGAAAGTACCCCAAGCCCTTTCTTCCAAATACTCCCTGTTTCTGGCCAGGAATTCCTGCCCAGGCAGGGGCCTTTCCTCTTCTCCCCACCCTCCACCTTCTCCAACTGATTAGTGAGTTCAGATTATATACACAGGGGAGATGTGGGAGCTGGATGCACTACAGCCCACTGATCAGGATGAGGGACCTATATTCAGGTCCTTCTTGTGCCAGGGAAATCAAGGTCACAATTTCCAGTAGAGATGATGATGATGACCCACCCAGACAAAAACAAACCAAATTTTTGGTATGGAAAACATTCTTCTTCAGTGTTTTTGCTCTTGAAACCTGGCGGGTTGAAAATAAACTTTATATACAAAGTTTTCTCCCAGAATGAGAGCAGTATTTTTACAGAATTTTTTTTGAAAAGTGTTACTAATTGATTTTCTGACTTCAAAGGCTTCTCATAACAAGCAGGAACTTGAAATAAACTGCGTTTCAAATTTTCTAATATTAGGTAATTCCAATTCCTATATGCTTTCAACAAAGTGTACTCTTCTCCCAAATTCTATTGTTATAACAGAGTATGTGGGTGCATGCTGTATGCATTTTCCAAGAGTTTGTTTGCTTTTCTCTAGAAAACAGAACTAAAATTTAATTTCTTCTGTATTTGCTTTATTAGATCTTATTAAATTTTGTTTCTAAGCCTTTCAAAATAGTGTTTCATTCTGTTTCCAGCTCAGCAGTGTTATGGCCTATTTTCAGCCTGTTTGGTTTTCCCCTGTTTTAGAGATACTTCAACGAAGAAGAAAGTGCTCAGCTGTCCTAGTGCACAGTGCAGCTCCGCCACTAGAAGAATTAGTTATAATTTAAAGACAAAAATATTTTTAAATAGCTAGAAGTACTTCATATGTTCTAACTCCTTAATATATTTTCATTATTTATTAAGAAATAGTTCAAATTCAGATTCAGTAAGCTCATAGCTTGGTGCAGCTGTTTCTTTTTCTCTAAAATATCTTTAAAACAAATCTGAAGTTCTGTAGTTTTTGGAAATGTTTATTTCTGTGAATGCATCCTGGGAGAGCATACTACCTGTGCTGTGGTACGGGGTACCCAGGGTGCTGCACTCGGTCCCACTGGTACCGCAGTGCTCAGAGGCAGTGTAAGGCGCAGAAGGCACCGCAGGTGAGGAAGAGATCGGTGGTACTGCATCAAAATGAAACAGTTCTGCCCTTGCCTTGCCTACTTGTACAACTACTGCCACTGAGCTTCTTAATTTCTTTCCTAAGGCTCTAACAAGATGTAAATCCTAATACCCATCCTGGTCTGAATCTATGAGTGCCTCCTATCCTTGCATATTCAATATAAAGCAGAGTGGTTGCAATTTCATTAAATTTGGTGTCAGTGGACAGTTTGGACCACATGCATGGGATTTGTTACTCTTCAGGATCTTTATTTAAAGAAGGCTGAGTTAAATGAGGTATGTGTCTACCTCACTGTTCTTGTGGGACATCAAAGTTTTTCTAGGATCTGAAGTGCCATCAAAATCTTGGTATTTTGTAATGTACATAAAAAGATTTCTGTAGTTGACTAGAAAAGCTTTTTGATATTTTTTTTTATTTCTCTTTATTGATACTAACAACGAAAATCTGTTTTGTTTATTGATGCAAACAGTCTTATAATCTTTCTAGCAACTTTTGCTTTTGCCATAATAGGTGACAGGTGAAAATGCCAAGCAATAAACATGTCACAGAGCTCTCATTGAGAAGTCTCAGCACCTCGATGCAAGAAGTCTGGGGGGTTTTGTTACTGATTTTGGTTTTGGGATTGGTTTTGGTTTTCATAAATGTTTTTCTGAAATCAAAGGAATTTCCTTGTGGAAGGAACAGAACTTTGACCTTCTTTTTAGTGAATGAAATGGGAGATGTTTTCAGGAATTGCCTGGGTTTTATGGCAATGTAAGTTTCCTGCTATCACTCCTGTTCTTGGAATGCTTTATAAAACTTAATGTCTACCTATGGGCAGCTCTTACCAAGATAAATTGTGGGTGGCTGTCAGTGCCAATAAAAGGTGTAAGCCTTATTTAAAACGTTGTGCTGGCTTCTGTCTAGGGCAAGTCCTGCCTTAATTTTCATAGCTCATATTGTAGTTCCTTTGCAGTCAAGTTGCATTTTAATAAAATACTGTAATTGGTAATACTTATTTGCTTAATTCTGTAATGTAAAAGAACAAATGGCACTGCTTTCCACGTAGGCTGTTAATGTCAGGAAAGAATGGTCTTCATATCTCTTTGTAGTAATAAAGCCATGCTGATTTGTGATTGTGAGTACTGTTCATAGCTTCCTTTCCAGCATTTCTGCAGTTACTAGTACCGAGCCAATTCTGTCGTAGTGCCAGGAGAGTCTTAACAGCAGCATTTCACTTCTACCAAAAGCAATTTTTCTGATACAGTTTCACATATTGTTTCATAAAGAAACAATAAAAATATCACATCAGCCAGTCGAGTGCCACTCTGCAGAAGTCTATAAGTAAAGGATTTGACTAGGAGAAAGTTGTGAAATAAGCAATTGAAGAATATTAAGGCTCTGCATTATGCAGAACACAGCACATTTGAATACTGTTTTGCTTTGAGTAGCTGGAAAGCTTTGTACGCTCTCTTTGCTGCTGTGATCCATCCCTAACCTCAGCTCTGCTGTGCCTGGTATTTACAGTCCAGGTCCTGCAGGGCATTGGTTTATTTTATTTTATTTAAATGCATGTTAGTACTGACTTTGAACAAGGGACCTCAATCCTGTTGAGGCCTCTGGTGCACACTGGAATGAAAACAGTGCATAATTGCAGGCGACTTCTTGTTCAAATCCCTCTTTCATTTCATGCTGACCTACATTTGTACTTGGCTGACATACTAGAGCTACGCCAGTGTTTATTGTAATGTATTCCTGACAAGTGTCTTCCATTCCCGTTTCAGCGTATAGATTAGTCTAATGCTGGAATTTTATGGCATTCTTTGAGTTCCCTTAACAGAAGTCCCATCAATGTCAGAAAGTGAAGTGTGTGTGAGGTGAGCACCAGCTTGGCTGGCAAATCAAGTTTAATTAATGACCTCCCAGCCAGGCTGAAACCAAGCCCAACCCAGTGGAGATTAAGGAGAAAAATAAAGTGTCTTGAAGTCCTGCCATCTTATTAGCATTCATTTAGCAGAAAAGCACATGAAAATATTATTTTAGAAAAACACATGAAAATATTATTTTAAATGGTGTAACTTAGTAAACTTCTGCAATCTTAAAAGACAAACTGTGTAGCTGTCATTCTCTGGGAATATGTGGTGCCACTCTAAGGTAGTGCTTTGGGAAACATGTCCAGTTTCCATAAATCCTTTCTGTCCTCTACATCCCTAAGTAACAATTCTTGTAATCTCTGTGCAGACATATGACTTCCTCTGAAACAAAGGAAAAATGTTTTTTTCTGTTCTTAATTCATTCATAGCTTCTGTATTGCTTTTATCAACAATATTAATGAATGTTAGCTGGGCAAAATGGGAATTACTTTGCAAACCATGTCAGGGTTGTAATGAAAAAGATGTGTAGAAATTTCTCTGAAACCATTTAAGGATGAGCAAAGCATTCCTTTTTGTTTACTGTTTTTCTTTATAATTGTGTAATTCAAAAAAAAGAAAAAAAAAAAAAGACAACATGAAGAATGCTGCTGCTTCAATAGGAAGCACTGGGGCGTTTTTTTCCAGTACATATCAGTGAGAGCTCAGAGCAGCTGGCTTACCCCAGCTTGAACTGTGAGCTGGAGAGATTTCACAGACCTCCGATACCCTGGTGGGGACATGCACATATAGGCAGAGGTGACTGTGTGACATTCAGATAAGAAGCAGTACGATAACAGCAGGAACAAACCATATTTGGGATTTGTAAAACATTTGAGTAATCAACTTTAAGGAGCTGGAAGGCAGCAAGGACCATCATCTTAATCCATTCTTAACTATATATTTTCTATTTTTTTGATGTGCACTGTATCTTTTTCTACTTTGTCCCATGTAGTTGTTATATCCCAAGTCGGGAGACTTCTAGAAATCATTTTAGGATTCCATTCAATATGCAGATCTTTGATTGCAATGAAAAGCTGCTCGGATGAACAGTTTTAGCATATGATCCTCTCTATAAAATTTTCTTTTCATCAATGAGTTAGAACTACGCTTGGAGAAATCTGTTTTAAATATCTATGGGGAGCTTCTAGTGGTCTTTTTAAAGGAAAAATTTCAATTGACAATGTTAGTTTGGTTCTCTAATTGACTAATTTTTTTACCTTTACCATAATTTGTTTCATATGAAATTCTCAGTGATTCATGTCTCATTATAAACTTGGAATTATGAGGACAGAGTAAGTGTATTGACTGCTTGGGGCAGATAGAGGAGTGGCATTGATGGGTTGTGGAGATATTCCCATGTTCTTCTGGGAAAACTGGCAAAAATAGCACATGGAAAATAAAACTTAAGATCCACATGTAATTGCTGAAGTACCAGTCAATTTACAGGGTATTAACTGCATAAGACCTCTGACACAGTTCTGCAAACTCTTTGTAGTAGTAGAAAACAGGAGTAATAAAATGGTATTCAGTTTCTCTGGTATTTGGCATATTTAGCATGTTATGGTAATATCTATCTCTTTAACTAAGAGGTGCTCCAGAGGCTATTGCAAATACGTATATTGTGTTTTCATGAAACTTGCCTTGAATCCTTTTCTGGGGAGAACAGAACTATTTTTTCCTTTAATCTAGTTCATGTACTGGAAATGTCGCTTTGGTTTCTATATCCTTTAATCATTGCTTAGCCCATTTGTATGAATTTAACCCTGGGGTTTTTTATCACTTGTAGTAACATCAGATCATATTAAAACTTATAAAGCTCCAGTTTTTAAAATGTGTTTAAAATTCACTGAGTTTTCTGTTTATTCCCACAGGATTATGTCCAGAAGCTGTACCTGTAACTGATGTGTCACACAGTGAATCAGTTGAAGAAAGCCCTTTCCGTCCCCCTTCCCATTCTTTTTCCACTGTCTTCGATGAGGACAAGCCAATAGCCAGCAGTGGAACTTACAACTTGGACTTTGATAATATTGAGCTGGTTGATTCTCTCCATGCCTTAGGACCGAGCTCTCCTGAATCGAAGAATCGTGACCCCAAAGCAAATGTTCGAAGAAAATCTACTGATTCAGTCCCAGTTTCCAAATCTACATTGTCTCGCTCTCTTAGCTTGCAAGCTAGTGATTTTGATGGAGCATCTTATCTTGGCAACAGTGAGACATTAGCGCCGGCAGCAGATGTGTATGGTACTGGTTCAAGTAGTGCTTCTAGTACCCTTAAAAGAACAAAGAAATCCAGACCAGCTTCCTTAAAAAAGAAGCAGTCAGCAAAAAAATCTCTCGATGCTCCACTGGTAAAGGAAACGCCACAAGAACCATCTGACCTTGGCCAAGCAGCTTGTGCCCCAGGTGAGGATAAAACAGTATCTGAAGTAAAGGCTGACTCAGCAAAGTCTGAATGTACCGAACCTTCTAAAATCTCTGCTGAGAAACAGGAGGCCCCACCTGTGCCTGAAGGATCCTACCCTTCGGATCCAGACAGTTTTGAAGGGATTAGTGCATTTAGCGCTCAAGGCAGCAAAGTACAAAACTCTCCCCCTGCCAATAAGAAAACCCTACCTCTTACAACGGCACCAGAGGCTGGGGAGGTGACTCCGCCTGACACTGGAGGACAAGAAGACCCTCCAGTCAAAGGCATTGCAGTGAGGCTGGAGTTTGATTATTCTGAAGAAAAAGGGGCGAGTGAAGACCAGCAGGAGAGTACTCCTCCCAAAAAAGCAGGTAAAAAGCCTGGTGCTAAAATGCCACTACGGAGGCCAAAGACTAAAAAGTCAGTGGAAAAGCTTGACAATGCTCCAACCACACCAACCAAGTCACCCACTGATCCAAATGAAATCCCTATCACAAAAGGCTCTTACACTTTTGATATTGACAAGTGGGATGATCCCAATTTTAACCCGTTCTCATCTAGTACAAAAATGCAAGAATCACCCAAACTGCCTCAACAAACCTACAGTTTTGAGCCAGACATGTGTGAGGACTCTATTGACCCTTTCAAGTCTTCTTCTAAGATAGCCAGTTCACCCTCTAAATCGCCAGCTTCTTTTGAGATACCAGCCAGTGCCAATGAAACAAACGGAACTGAAGTAGACAACTTGAACAAACCTGCAAAAAAGAAGAAGACACCTCTAAAAACGTAAGTTAAAGGGCACAGGTGTTTCTAGATGAGAAGCGGCACATTCCTACCCCCTTAGCATAGTTACACCCAGCTTATATTTAAATAGGGAAAGGAAAATGATGTTGACTATTAGTAGCCACACAACCAGACTCATGCTGGGGTATGTTCTCTCCCTCAACCTGTTTCCTCAATAGCTTGACGTTTCCAGGCCAAAGGGGAGAAACAGGGCTACATCAAGCCAGATTAGGCCACTGGTCTGACAATTGGATTATTGAAGCCTTGGGGCTCAGTGTAGCTTTGAATCTGATTAAGTGCAAATTTTAGTGATTTTCTGCCAAATTTTCTGTGACCTCAGCTTGGGAATTTGATACTGTTTAAGATGATCAAAGTATTCACACCAGTAAAGACTATTTTATGAATCATTGATGTTCAGAGTAGGATGTGAAATAGTAAGGCAATGAGAAATCTCGTATTGCACACAGCAGGAAAATGGTTTTGTCCAGTGATTTATGGTATTTAAAAGAAAATTACTTGAAACAGAAGAGTGCGGTACTGAAACATAATTTTTTAAATACAAGAATAAAATACGTGAAAATTTTCCTTTCTGTGAAAGAGGTTACAATTCTGCAGAAGGGGTTAAACCTCTAGACTGCTACACACTGGGGAAATACCCAGCTTTTAGACACAGTTGACAAATTGCAGGATAAATTTGCTAGCTTGTTGTATTTAGATATTTAGTTAAAAACTTTAAATGGCTAGTTGCATTGATTCCATGGTTAACTTGCTGGTGTGCATGTTACCTTATCTGTTCAGACATGGCTATTTTAAGTTGGTAATCAGTAAATTTGTATCCCATTTATCTGAAATTGATACCCTGTGTATAGCTATAAGAAAGTGTCTCAGTGCTTGTCCCTTTATGATTTAAACATTTCAGCTAGCTAACAAAGATATGACTGAAAAATTTAAAAAGCCTGGCAATTTGAAGATGGCATGGTTAACGTAAAACAGTACAAAAGGTGACCTCCCTTACAGAGTGAGGTGGAGATAATTCAGTTCTTGCTGAGCAACCTGCTGCCTTCAAGGTTCAAATTCACATCCTTTGCCAGGTTTGAGGAAGCTTGTGCCATTTTTTTTCTTTTTAGAGGCATTTGTGACTTATGGAAAATATAGACCACTGTGTAGTTGTTTTTTGAAGGAACAGCCTGTTATTTCTGATGTTGCTTTTTTTTTCTTTTGAGATATGCCTGAGATTTAGTGGAAATTAAAATGGGAATTAAGGTAAGGTAAGCTGATGTGTACTCCAGTGCCTGCAGTCCAAACTGGTCCAGTCCAAACCAAGAAGATGCAGAAGTCTGGCTGCAAGAGAGGAACAATTTGGATCTTACTGAGGAAGTGCAAAGGGAGAGAAAGGAATTTTAATATCAGCAGAACCTCAAGACTGATATTTGCAGCCAGCCAGAGTCTCCTTGTGTCTTCTGTAGCTGCAGTGGAGTTGACTATCCCCCGTATAAACCTCTTGGGTCCACGCCTCTGCTATGAATATGAGAATGAATTCCAAAGTTGTTAATTTAGGGGCAATTTTTTGAGTTTACAAAGTCTGCTAAATCACGTTCATCCCTGGGGAAATCCATTGTGGGAAGGCCCTGTCCTACAGTCTGTCACAAAGTTCACTGCTGGTCTTTATCATGGTGGAAGAAGTGAAACTACCCTAGAGCAGGGCTCACAGGTTCTTAGGTCGGGAGGTTTGCAGGAATTCCCAGCCCTTGCTTGGGACTTCTTTCACTGCCGTGTGTTATTCATCAGCTTGCTGCAGCCCCATAACCTACTTTTGCAAGTGGTTTCTAACAAAGAAGAGAATCTGCATATTAATACACTGTGCAGCCTGCAGCCATAATACTTTCTAGAAGAAAATTAGCCTGAGGCTTGTTGGAGGATGCCAGGGGAAGCAGTGGCTTTATTTGTCTCTTCCTGGCTCTGGTCTCTCTCCTCCATGAAAAGGGCTCTTGGCA
The DNA here is from genome assembly GCA_035590215.1 of Microhierax caerulescens. Lineage (NCBI taxonomy): Eukaryota > Metazoa > Chordata > Aves > Falconiformes > Falconidae > Microhierax > Microhierax caerulescens. The sequence goes on from JAVJGJ010000062.1 coordinate 48,298,200, forward strand.
TGACTCCTCCATGAGGTCCAGTGCAGGACCCTTGCTGGGCAGGGAGATGGGGTGTAGGACCCTCCTTAGCAGTGCTCCCAGTGGTGGGAGAGGAGGGAAATGCCAGTGCAAAGTGCTTCAGCTCCAAGGGGCAGAAAGGAGGGTGTTTGAATTAGGAAATGATACTGTAATATACCAGGACTTTTTTTAATTAATGGACAGTTTTGCAAAGCCAGGAGTTTTTATTAGCACTATTGAGGCATGCAGAAATAAAACTCTTACGGACCAATTTGAAAATATGTTCCTCATACAGAAAGACAGCAATTTCTAGGTTAGACCTAAGAGAGGTGAAGAAACCAGGCATGAGTTTCAGCCATTGCTAAGCTTGTACTACTTTGAATCTGTGCCATATGGTAGTTCTTACCTGGGTTAAATCAATAAAAATAGTCAGCATTTATTCTTGAATGAAACCTGCAGCAGTCTTAAGTGTTGACCTCCCTGTGAAAACATGAGAGATGTCAGCTCGATGCAAATTACTCTCTAGTCGTATATATGGAAATGCTGAGCTGTTTTGAGAGAGATCGTATTTCTCAGATGATGCTGAACAAAGAGCAGCTGATGCCTCCCGAGTGCCTGCTTATAGTCATGAGTGAAAACAGGAGCTTGTGCAGACATTGCTCTCAAAACTGTTAGGTGATTGGGGACTGTGTTCAGAAACACAAGGTGCCAACTTTCAAGAGCATTGCACTTGAAAACTGCCAAGCAGAAGCTGCTAAACTTACGAATAGATGAAAATTTTTCTTATCCTTAATTGTTTGGCAAGGTTTGCTTCTGATTTTGGGGTAATCAATTTGTTCTGACAAACACAAAGTTAGGTTTCAGTGAGAGGCAAAGTAGATGAGATTTAAAGAAATGTCATTTTCTTTCTTGATTTAGGTAAATGATTTGTAATGGTCAAGTAGCTTTTTCTGGACTGTTGTAACACATCAACAGACATGAGAAAACCTTGCATAACCGTGCTCTTGTCATTCAAGAGCATTTCTACATCCCATATAATAACAAATACTGTGTTTTGAAAAGAAAGCAGGTGGCTACCATCAGGAAAGGCAAGGACGGTTAGTGTGTTGAAAGGAACTTAACTCGAAGGTGTCAGCTTTGAAAAATGTGTTTTGTAAGATGAAAGCATGTCAGAAGTATAACATTGAATTTTAAAGCATTGAAGGACTTGATGAATATTTCTTTTCTCCCCATGTATTTTGCAATAAAAAATAGGGGTTAACATTATGCAGGTAGAAAATATGCATGATCAGTTTGCCTTAACACATTAACATTAACAGAGTATTTGTAGGTTTATCTTTTTTGTCAGTTCCTTCTGTCTGTCTCTCTTTTTCTTTGTCTTATTTGTCTTAGGATGGTAGAAGATGTGATGTCTGTATGTTCTCTGTTGTAAGTAATTCTCAGCTAACAGCTCAACTTTCCTCTTTGATTTATGGGCTTTTTAATTTTACTGATTTATTTGCAGCATGATCAGTTATTACTCAGCATGAAGCTTTTATGTTAACTATTTCACTTCACTGGCACATACAAAAACTGTTTTAAGTAAGATGCCTGACTGGGAATGAGTTTGAGGAACCTATTGCCTCATTATCTGTTTGCCTATCAAAGAAGATCCTCTTTTAAAAACTATATAGATTTTGTATCCTTGAGCTAAAATATGGAAGTTGTATTTTTGCCATTGTACAGCAACATTGTACAATCAGTCTTTTGTAAATAAATTCTTTCTCCTTAAAGGAATAAGTTATCCCGATTACTTCTAACATCATAACTAGATAATTAGTAGCATTAAACACACCAATATTCAGCTGTCCAATTTATTTTCCCCTCTAGATGTGGTATTGATTTACCCTCTGATGATTGAAACTCACCATTGTAATTTCTAGTGTTGATCTTGCTATCATTGATCGGGGATGAGCTGGTGAGCAGTAATTTTTGCCACTGCTTCTCAGTTCAAACATTAAGTCTTCATCAGTGAGTTTGCTGTGATAATTTTCTTCATTTTCTAGTTAGTGAATAAATGTGTTTGAATAACTCTGGCAATATGCATCAAGAGAACAGGTAGATAATTGGTTTATTTCCTGGTTAGAAAATATTTTTAAACAATAGCGACTAAACATAAAAGCAACATTCATAATTATACACCAAGACATAATTATGTTCTTCATTCCTTTTGCCTGATTGAAACCTGTGGGGTTTTGAAGGGCTACAGTGTCCGTGCTCCCCGTCTGCACTATGAGAACCCTGGGAAACTGGAAGCAGAATTGCCATATTTGTTGTATTTGTTTTTAAAAGGGTCTGTTGTCCACATTTGTAATGATAGAGCTTTGTTCTGGCCTCTTGGGGAACAGCATCTGCCTCAGCAGCTTTTATGTCGTTCATCCAAACATACCAAAGGGTTTTTTATTTATTTATGGGGTCATTGGAGCTTACTGCCCAGGTTTTTTATTTATTTATGGGGTCATTGGAGCTTACTGCCCAATCACAGTTTTAATTCTCAGGTAAAGATGTGGTTTAGACCTAATTTTCGTATGGGAAACAGAAATGGACAGAAGCTAAATCATTTGCTGAAGGCCACTGAAGATGTCTGTGGAGGAGCATGGATTTGAATTGCAATCGAGCAGCAGCTCTGTTCTGTAAATGTGTCAGTAGTTAGCATGAAAAATATGGCAATCCCGCTTTTCTCAGCTTTTGGGGAGTTGAGGCCTGTTCCAAGTGCATGACAAGATTATGTACCTATGGCATGTTTCTCTGTGGTGCTGCTGCCTAACGGATGGGATTTTAAAGCGGGCGGGCTTACAGAGGTTGCATTGTCTGTGGCTGTCTCTTGCTAAGTGTGAAATGACCCGATTCTTGCTGGTATTACCATATTAACTGTTTTAACTTTATTTTCAGTGATACATTTAGGGTGAAAAAATCACCAAAAAGATCCCCATTATCTGATCCTCCTTCTCAGGTAAGGTACTGCCTTATTTTGGTGCATGTAATTTGTGTTCTTGTAGGGGCAAAAAAGGGAAATTTTATTTATTTAATTGTAGAATTGTACATTTAATAATAGAAGAGGTTTTTGTAAACAATATAAGCATATTGTTGTCCAGGTATCGCATACTGGGCTATAATCGTAAGATACTAACCTTTTGGTCTCTAGAAGTGTGTATACAACATCTATTAGATCCAGTATTTGCTGTGGAAATTCCAGTTAGACTATTAGTAAATGTACTCTGGAAGGTCCTATGTTGTAGTGGAGCAACAATGTGAACAAATATCTTCAGTCAGTTGTCTGGAAAATTAGACTTAACTATCCACCCTGAAATTTTTAGATTAGAAAGTAAGAAACTAAATGCATCAAATTGGTGGGCTGGAAGGGAAATACAAATAAAACAAGTGGGCTGATCTACCAAGAACATGTGCTTGATGATTTTATTCCTTGTTGTAAACTGCTGGCAGGTGGTTTGCTTGGAAGAGAAGTTAGCAAAAGCTGTTCTGCCTACAAAGGCCTAACTGCTTTGATGTGGCACAGCTCCTTCCATGCTGCTGTTCATTCCTGTTATCCATCCTACCCTTTTATGTGTGCTGCTGGACAGCACAGAAGTGAAGGAAGGGTTCGTGACCTCGCAGACCTACAAAGGTTTTTGCTGCTATGAGGGAAGCCTAAAAAGTCAGGTTTGGTGGTCAAAGACTTCAGTCATGGGTGATGTGTGCCACTCATGTCAAGTGCCTAACATTTAAATGGCTCTGGATTTCCTTTCTTCCTTATGGCTGAGGTAGCTTTGCAATGTGAGTGTTTATCATTGAAGAGTTTAGTTATACTGGGAGAACTCGCTGCTCATAGAGTCCTAGATGAAGTACTTCAGTATTTTTCTTTAAGTTTTTTATACGGAACTGTGGCAAAGAGTGCAGAATTAAAAAGATGACTTTGGTTATGTAGAGGAATTCAGAGCCTTAGCTATTTGATGTGTTAATGAAAGATAATAGAATTCATTTGCACTTGTTTTCTGCAGGATCTGACTCCACTGCCTACTCCAGAAACACCTCCCGTTATATCCACAGTGGTTCATGCGACAGATGAGGAGAAACTAGCATCTTCAGTGACCAGTCAGAAATGGACCTGCATGACTGTGGACCTGAACACAGATAAGCAGGATTACCCACAACCGTCTGATCTATCCACGTTTGTTAATGAGACGAAGTTCAGCTCTCCTACAGAGGGTATGGTTTGTAAGGGACTGTCTGCAACCAGCTAATGTTGCGTTTATTGAGAGAGGGGGGTTGGTTTGTTGGAGGATGTTGGCGTACACTTTGCTGAATGCAAACTGTATTATTTGGCAACCCTACAAAATTAGGCAATTTGGTGCAGCCTGGGGAACTTGGCAGTTTTGGGGAGCTGAATGTAAGACCCCAATAGCCCAACCTCGAGTTTTCAAGAAAGAGCAGAGAGGAAGCTTAACGGAAAATGAAAGGGACCTTCAGAGAAAGGCTTTAGCTTCCTTTGTATGGTTAATTGTAGACATGCTGTGTTCTTCTGTGCTTGCTGCCTGTTTTCTCAGTGCCTTCATGGGAGACTCAGGTCTGATACTGCTCTCGGTTAAGTGCTTGGGATCCAGAGCCACTGAACTAGAGATTTTGCCTGAGCCTGTTCCTCTAACCTGAATGGGAGAAGGTCCCAGGTTAAAATTCTGCTCAAAGTTTTTGTATTAAGACTGTTAACGTGCCATCTTTCCCCCAGGTTCCTAGGATCCAGGTATCTTTACACATAACAATGTGCAGGATATCCCCTGTGTAAGATAGTTGCCATTTACATGCCAGATAAAATTTCCTTCTAGATCAGCTTAATAAGGTTTTTCCCATCATACCTTCCTATAAGCAGTTGTGAACTAAAGCTGGAAGTTTCTGTTACAAGAACTGTCATTCCAGATCTGTGAAATGTGGACGAGACAGAATGTAGAAAATGTGTGTGTGGCCTTCCGTGGTGTTCCCAGGGAGAATTCTGCTTTGCAACATCTGCTCCGAGAGCAGATTTTCAGCTTTGTGGGTGGGAAGAATGTATGAGTTTAACTCAGCTTAAACCTTTTCTTCTTTAGCAGATTTTTTTTCCCCCCCCTAACCTTTCACTCTACCATTAAAGCTACTTTATGCCATTTTAGACTGGGTCTGAGGAGTTTTTGCCTAATTAAGAACTAATTAAGAACTGCTAAGCTTTTAGGTCAGATGTGTTTGACATTAAAAGGCACAAATGATCACAGTGGTTTTAATGGAACTGCACATGTTCATATGCACGTGCTTGTGGGTTTGTGTGGCCTGGGCTCTTTGGAAATCTATTGAGTCTCTGTACAGATAAGTACGTCAATCTGGATAAATCCACCTGGTATTATTGTCAAATTATAGATTTTAGGCATCAGCTTTGCTTAATTTGAGTTTAAAAAAAACAACTTAAAAGAAATCCTTTTAAGAAAATAAGTTCCCCAAGTCTGGGAAAATGGAAATTATACGGAAGAAAACGGAACAAAAAAGTAGTGAGAGATATGCTAAGGCAATCATTTTAGCTATCAAAGTGAGTAGAAGAAAGTGAGCAAAGCTTCTAATTAAATGCTAATTGTCATCTCGTGTGTGCTGCATGGTATAGTTGGAGTTTCAGATTTCATGCTAATTATAATCAACAATGCTTTTGTTTTTCAGATCTCTTAAAAATAATTTTTTTTTTCCCCTTGACAGTCTTGGTCCTGTGGCGCTGAGGCATTTTTGAGTAATTCCAGGGCTGTCTCTCAGTGTGAATATTTTTATCCCTCCCAGACACTAGTATGTTTTCCTGTAACCTAACACGGCTTTTGTACAGATACAGCCCAGCTACTGAGTCAGCCAGGACATCCAGCTCTCATCTGTTGCATGCGCTGCCTATAACTGCTGACATTTTCGTGTTGCACAGACCAGGAATAAGCAGTAATTATTAGCAGAAAATTCTGCAGCTATTTGTAGGAGGAGTTGGAGGACATCGCTTAGTAAGTCTGTTGTATGTATTTATAAAAGATAATGATCTTGCTTTATGGGATATCCTGGGCATTTGTAATTTTTAATATATAGAGATAACCAGAGCCTAAGGTTTTGGAGGGGAGATGATGTCTTAGAGGAGATACGTAGGAGAGGAGTTAGAGTCTGATTATGCTGGCAACCTCAGAGAGCAATGAGACGAAACAAACTGCGTTTAGCGAGCCATGTTACTCCTTTTGTTTCTGGTTGAAGTATTTCCATCTGCATCCTGCCCTTTTTTAAAATTAATAAAGTTAAATACATGTCATCCCAAAAGTCAGTTTGGATTACAATTGCAAAGCTGCTACTAGCCCTGCAGGCAGATGGAAGATCACTGCTGGCTGTGCCAGCAGAGGACAGTGCCGATACATCTCCTGCCCCTCAGCATGCTTGTAGCTTGCTCAGTAATTGCTCTCTGGTGTCATAAAGCTGCCCTATAAACATTCACGACAGACCTCATGGGGCTACGTGTATATAAATGAAATACAGAAAGGCAGTTGCTAAACACTAGGTGCTGTTATCTGGTATTTCATGCTTTTTTTCTCCTACAATTCTGCATCTAGTAGGTGGTTTGAATCTCGTTTCAGTTTTGGTTTTGCTTTCACTAGCAAGAAGCTTATGTCTTATAGCAGGAGACTGACTATCTTGCCTGGCTTCCTGTTACCATTAAAAAATTTCTGGTGCTAGGAATTTAAATGTGAGCAGCCTGCTATTATAGCGTTCTCTTCACTTAGACATTTTACTGTTAAGATCTCCCACGTGTCAAATACTGAGAGTTTGTGGCTGTTCCTCTTCCGTGGTTGTTTCACAAAACACATAAGACTTGTGGGATTATAGTGCTTGTACTCTACGATGCTTTTTATCATAAAAAATTTTTGAGCATTTTAAACTCATATTGCACCCTTTGAAACTTTTTTTTTTAAAATGAAACACTTAAAGAGGTTATCTTTAGGGTTGGTTTGTGTAAAGAACTAATGTTTTAATGACAGTTGCCATCTTCCTGATAAAAGCCCTACTTTTCAAAAGCTACCCAAATTTAGAAGAATTTTAGCACATACTTTTATTGTAATGTAAATACTAGTATGCCATTCATTAGAACTTATCTATAACAGAAATGAAATTATACAAGAGGTTTATTGAACTAACTCATGGAAACAGAGTAAAATGCAGCATTAGACAAATTAGTTACGTCTTCAATTTTTAAATTAAGGTGTCATTGAACAAAATCTGTGCTTTTATTTGGGTGCAGGAAGGTATGCTCTTTTTTCCATTTTGCTGTGTCTTTTCTGTCTGCTTCTATATTGACTACTGGGTGACCATGGAATGAAAAGAAATACTGGTTATTCCCGCCAGTGTAATTAGGAGATTAGAAGTAGAAAAGCAGTAAAAATTTGCATTTTTATTAGGGTTTAGATTTAGGGTTCTTTGTAAATCTTTCTGCCTCAGGCATTTCCTCCAAAACTAAAATATGAACACAGCCCAGTAAGCTGGGCTGTTTCTTACCCCTTGTTCAATGAGCATACAGGTATTTTATATATCTTTCTATCTTAAGTGACACCACAGTAGTCCCTCTTAATTAAAAATTGTGTGATAAAGATTAAGAAATAGAAATCACTGCATTTCTCAACAGCTTTTAGAATCTTTTTGCGTACATTAAAGGAAACTGGTATCAGCATTACCAATAATTGAAAAATGTGTTTTCTGTGATAAGATAGAGGAAAATTATCTGTGCTCTGAAAGCACTCTGAAACTTTCTTAATATTCTGGCTGCTGGGGCAAAATCTTCAGCAAACTGATAAAGCTGGAATTCTTCAGGCAAATAAATTTGCCTGAAATGTGTCCTAGTTTCATTGCTGAAAATCAGTGAAAATCAACGCACCTTCTGCTTTCTCTCTGTATATTCTATTTTTAATACCTCATAGAAAAGCATTGAGCAGAATGGGAGTGGCCCTGGTAAATGAGAAGAGATCTCATTTACTTCTGCAAAAGTCATTTCATGGCATATATTTAATGGCTTTTTTTTGTTTCTGTTGCAGAATTGGAATATGGCAACTCATATGAAATAGAATATATGGAGAAAATAGGCTCCACTGTGCCTGTAAGTTCTTACTTCCATTTCCATTCATTTGCATTCCCTTGTCATAATATACTATCCTGATAATGCCATCAGCCTCACTACCCCTTAAATTAATTATAATGTGCCTGCAGCAGATCTGAAAAACCAGTTCCTTTAAATTGGCATAACTGGGGTAAATTGCATGTGCTTTGTTGTCCTATATCCTGTAGAGCTTGTTCCATTTTATTATTTTATTTTTAAGCTAGCATCATAGTAGTTCTTTCTGGAGATTAAAAGCAAATCAGTATTTCCAGCAGTGTAGAGTACAGAGCTGTCTACACCAGCTATTGAACTATTTTAAGAAACTGAGAGTAAAACTTTTAAGAAGATGAAGGAAAATCAGGAGAGAATACAGAAAGAATGTGAAATATGGAACACAGTACTGTATGTTATCTATTGTTTTCTTCTACTTCTATTTAATTCATGGATTTGATAGCTTGACTAGATCCAATGGGGGTATATCCACAGGGGAAGTTAGAAAAATCAAGCATGCATGTCAGGTGCTTAAACTGATTAGAAGTTTCAGTGGCTAGTTTAGTAGCACTTTTGGTCAAGAGATGCCTCCTGCCTCACAGGACCAGAAATCTGATTAACCCCAAAGTGGGAGAAGAGTCATGACAAAGACTGAGCTCTATGGGTTTTGTTCTTTAATGATTTCTTCCTTAAAGGGATCATCTCAGTATCAGTTAGCATAGACTGTATTACAGTCCTGTATTGTCAAGTCATTTGGTCACTTAAGACTTAGGTGACCTGAATTAGCTGTAATGGAGAATGGTTGAGTTGCTTAATGAGCCTTTCTTTTCTTGTTGCCAGCAGGATGATAGCACCCCGAAGAAACAGTCTTTATACCTAATGTTTGATGCACAGCAGGAGAGTCCAGTCAAATCACCTCCCATCAGACTGTCTGATTCCACAACACCATGCTCAGGGTATGTCACTGCAAGCAAATTCAGCAGTGGAAAAGGGTATTGGGTAAATGGGTTAACATCATAGTATGTACACAGACAATTCTTCCTCTCTGCCTCTCTGTTGCTGAGTTGTTTGTTTAAAAATAGACTCCCATCTGTGTACCCATATGATAGAGAATAGAGGGCAAAGAGACAGAATTTTATAATGGGAAGAAACATGGGAGGACATATATTTCTCCTTCATACTTGTACTCAATAGTGACAGTGGCAACTATTTCACTAGAAAGTCGCTTCCTGCTTACAGTCTTTTTCGCAGATACTGAGGTCATTTTCATGTCAATCTAGAAATCTCCCGATTGCAACTTTTCACTTGGCCTTTCCTAGATATATTTTCTGAACAAGAAGTCTAGTTCATAAGAACACAGGATGTGGGGCTTGTGTTTACTTCCAAAAATTTTGCTTGTTGAGGACATATGTCCTGGTTGGTGAAAGTTGTTTGTTGGGAGAGAGATAGGTCTCAATGAGAAAGGGGTGAAAAGGCAAGTGAGAAATATTTAAGGAATGTGCGTAACATTTCTGATGGAGCTGGCTTTACATGACTTTGGTGCATTGCTTTGAAAAGATATTGCAAAGTGTTATGAAATATAGTGGTATAAAGTTGGGTGCAAACAATGTGTGTGTGTATATATATTCTTGCATATAAATATATACACACACACACACACGAAAGTAATGAAGAGGACTTGTTTTATTTTTCCCAGAAGCAGAACTGTAAGGGCCTTGTGCTCCACCCTGAAAGTAGGTAACAATCTTTTTACAGGTCAAGTTTTGAAGACCCTGAAGCCCAGCAATCTACTGGAATGAAAATACAACATCCAGCTTCCCGAGTGCTAGCTGCCAGCCAAGAGGCACACTTACAGTCACCTGACAAGTCAAAGCAGAAAGACCTAGAGCCCATGACCCTAGGAACAACTCCAGAGGCTATTGAAATAGTAAGCAATTTATGATTAGAGTTTGGGAATAATTTTCCCACAGAGATTTCTCATGTCATATAAGAGGTAGCAAAGGTGGATCTTGGAAGCAGAGTGGAACTCCACCTGATACTTAAAGATCTTGGTAGCAGCATGTCATAGGACCCAAATGAGGTAGGTAGGATGGATCTGATGGAATTCAGAAGAATTTTCTGAATTCTTGCCATAGTTCAACATGTTCTTGTGTTAACTTATTCCAGGTTGATACTTTGAAGTGCTTTCTTTCTCACACAGGCCTTTTTACACTGTGCTTTGACCCAGTATATGAATAAATATTTTATATATAAAGTAAGGGATTTTATATTTACAGAGAGACATGATCTTTTCTGTTGCATGTACTGTAAGATTTAAAAATATTGTCAGTAAACAACAGGTGCCCTTTAACATTTTCGTATAAACTGTCAACTCTATTGTTATCACCTGATACTGATAATCTAAAATTCACCTTTTTGATCATTGGAACTCATTCAAGTTTCAGTTAAATCACTTTTTTTCAGTGGTTTCTCTGGGTCACATTTGAATTGGCAGTGATCCCTTCCTTGCTTCCAGCCTGCACTGCATACAGACTTCAGAGCACTGGTTCTCAAATTCATGAAGGTTCCCTCAGGTCCTCCACTTTTCCAGGAGAACTTGTTCCACAAACGCCTACAGCATTAGGCATGCTAAGCTATAGGACAGTATATTTACTAAGGAGTCAAAACAAGAAGCAGCTTGCTGCAGTATTATGCTTAATTTGTATTAACAATGCTGTTGATACCATCTCACAAAACATTTTTTATGATCTTGAATACTTTTCTCACAGCAGAAAGTGCTGGGTCCTCAAATCCCGGTGGCCTTGGTTTTGTCATTTGAATTCTGTCCACCCTCATCTTGTGTATTTATTCTGATCAGGTTATAATTGTGAACATAACTTAGTTTATCCCCAGTAAGCAGCAAAAGACTTTGCAAAGACTAAAAAAAGAGTCTTGCTAAGGTTCCCCTCAGTTTTAGTGGTCTTCAAAGCTTTTGGACTGCCTTAGAGATTGCCTGAACTGAACATAAGCTATTCTACAAGCAAAACCTGTGGTAACTCTTTGAAAACTATTGGTGAAGCATCGGGAGTGGGCTGTGGTCCATGGTTTGAGAGCCATTGCTTTAGAGGTCCTAATATTACATATTTCATGCTTTAGAGGTCCTAATATTACGTATTTGATGTTAGTGTTGGAAAATATACCCAGCTTTTAAATTTGGAAGAATTATTCTTGATGTTTGTCTGTTACACCTATTAATCATGTATTCAAAAGTAATCTTCAGTGAATTAAATTGCTAGGAATCAAAGATCTGCAGACACTTATGTTTGGCCCGAACTACTTGGGCAAAAAATCTGTTGCTTATGCTATATCCTCCTTGCCCTTCAGACATCTCCTGAAGACTCCTTTGTCTCTGCTGATGCTCTTCTCAATAGGATATCTAAGAAAACCTCAATATGTGATCAGTCTGAATATCTAGATCCTGACTTAGCAGAAAAGAACCCCCCAGTATTTGCTCAGAAACTTCAGGTTTGTAGCAGAAATATAAATGTCACTTTTCTTTAAGTTTGTCTAATTGTAGGTAGAAGAATGCTTTGCCTCATCTGAAAAGGGTGGGGGGAGGCTTGGAGAGAAGGTGGGAAAGAAGCAAAATAATGCTTTGATTCTTTCCGAAGTAACTTTGGCCTTTCAGGAACTTTAGGAACAGGAAAGAAACACTTACAGCTATTGTATACCACTGATGGATATATTTTGCAGAAGTCTTTATGACGCAAATCTTGAGATTTGTTTAAGATTTCAATCTGTGTTAAGATTGAACACAGGAGTTGATGTGTGGAGAGTTGTCTTGACACCTGACCTTAGTAGGTCTGTGTGTATAGATTCGTTTTCAGAGGTTTAGGCCCTAATTCTGCTGAAATGAAAATTAGGCTTTGTTTTTCTAGTAATCTGTCTAATGCAGAATTTGGCACAGCTTCTTCTAGGAAAAGCAAATTGATCTGCAGACCAGTTCTGTATGTCAGGACGTATTTTCTAGAATATTTATAGTGAGATTTTAAAACAGCAGAGGTTGAATTGGGAGTGGCAGCTGGCATAAGTTCATGTAAAATGAAAACAAAAGGAGACAAGTCTGTGAAAAACAGTTTTAGCTTCAGAAAACATTTATTTTACCTAAAGTGTTGTTCATATTTACCCCCCAATAAAAATTGTTTGTCTATACAGCTACCTCAAAACTAACCAAAAACTGGAGGTTTGTATCAATGTTCCAAACATGAAAGGAATATGGATGTGTTTGTTACCCAGGAATTGTCAGAATTATATTTTAAACTACAACATTCAATTTTGAATGTGTTAAACATTTTTGCTATGTTCTTAATACATTTTTTTCTGTGGATTGCTCACAACCAAACACTTGACAGGAGGAGTTAGAGTTTGCTGCAATGAGGATAGAAGCACTGAAGTTAGCCAGGCAGATTACCCTGTCTTCTTTCTGCTCCAAGGTATCTGTTTTGTGCCTGCCACGTGTGTGTGAGTGTGCACAGACTAAGAAACCGAGTGCTGCTTTTTCTTTAACAAGGTAACTAAGGCTCTCAGGGTGCAGTGCTAAGCTGCGCACACCTCAGTGTGACACAAAAGAGCATGCTGAAAGCAGTACTGCACACAGGAGTGCTGTCGCCTCCTCCACTCACAGAGTACCGCTACATCCAGATTAACAAAAAGCAGATTTGAAGGCAAGAAGCAGACACATACCTTTTGCAGGAGACAGATTCTGCAATCCAGGTGGTCATTTGTCTACAGCAGGATTTTTCCTAAAAGCTTTGATGGCAGAACAATACCAAACCTACTTCTCATAAAGATGCTATAGATTTTGACTTTAGGGACATTTTCCCTTTTGTTGGTATTTTCAGCTTGAAATCAGACACCTTAATGGAGTTTAAAAGCGAGACATTCCATCAACTCTGCCTTCAGGCAACTGAAGAAAGGGACTACAACAGTTTGGAAGGGCTATAGAGTCCCAAGGAAAAAAGGCCTCCCAACACAGTGTGTCTTGTTTCATGAAGTTCTAAACTTTTTTTTTTTTATTGCTGCTTCCAGTTGTGCTGGCTAGTTCCGCCTCAGAGTGATGCTTTGCACTGCTCTAGGGATGCATGTGGTCCTCACTGTGTTTGGAATGGAGTGGAAGAGCTTGCTCAGATGCACTGAGTTTGGTGGTTAACCAGTTGCACAGCCAGTTTAAGATGCCCTTCATGGTACTTATCAGAAAACAGTTGAGCCAGAAGTGTTAGTGGCTTTTTTGAGAGGTGGCATCAGCTGAATGGGATGCTGACGGGATGGCAGTGTCCTGTTGCAGTGAGACATATGTATTCCAAATGAGGGGACTGCTTCTGACATGTCCTTCTCCAGTGACCTTTCTCTTCTTATACTGTCCATTAGTATGTCAGTGGGAAGTCTGCCTGATCCTATGTCATCTTGAGTTCATTGAATCGTAACAACATTTGGGCTGGTTGTAGGGTAGAATTTCTTGGTGCTTTAAAGATCAGTCATAAAGTAGCTAGTTCATAAAAGTAAAGATTTTTTAATTTTAGAATAACTGTACTTTTATGGAAAACAATGATTATATTTGATTTATTTTGCTTACCTTAAATAGCCCATGAGTCAGCTGCACTTCCCAAAGTAAACTCATTCCTTGCAGATTTATAGGTGTTTAAAAGTATGCTGCTATAATCTTCTGTTTAATCAAGAAAACGTGTCGTTGTCTTCATTAGAAACCAAACTTAACCTTCCAGTTAGGAACAGAAAGAACAAAGAAGGAAAAAATAAATGCCATTTTCATGTGTGAGCACTGGCCTGTGTGTGTCCCCTCACTCTGTTGCCCTGAGTGGTGGGTGTCAGAAGAGGGTGAGGTGGGATCCTCTCTAGGTCCCCTCTACCTCATTCTCTCTCTACCTCCTTATCCTCCCAACACTGCTGTAACATGCAGCAGTCAGGCTCTCCAGCACCAGGAAACAGTCAAGATTAAACCAAGATGCTACAGGTTATACAAAAAACTTCTATTACACATCTACATTTTTTACTACCAGGCAGTAATTCAGAAACACACAAATTGTACTATTTTAGACTGAAAAGAGTAAGTTTTTGTGTTTGTGAATCTTTGTGTGTTACCCAGGGGAAGATTCTGAGCTGCAAAAATGTTCTAGTATGTACTTGGTTATGTGAAGTTATATTTTAAAGATGCTTTTTAACATCATTACAACATTTTCTTTTATTTAGAACAGGTTTATAAACTCCTTAGAAATTAGAAATGGGGAGTGGATTTCATGTGATTTTTAAAAAATGCCATTAATCTGTATAAGAAAGACAGCGAAAAAAATAAACAGAGATGTGCAGAGAAAAATAAGCAAAACTCACCCTTTGACAGAGAACTGGCAGCCCCACGTTGGTCCAGTCAGTCATAGGAATGCTTTTAGCTCATTACAGTGGGTGTCACGTTAGGCTGGGAAGGACTTTTGTCCTTGTATAACTTTACTATTTCAGTGGGAGGTTGCTAATGTTAAATTAGCCTATGATGACAACTCTTGTGACCTACGGTGACTGATGGCCTGGATTAAGTATAATAGAATCCACTAGATGACTGCAGTGACTTAAATTCGGACACTAACTGGCAGATTCCCTTCTGGTTGGTTGGTCTCCATTCTTTTCTTAATGTTGCATAATTACATTTAACATTTGCAAAACCATGTCGGGATGGGTAACAAGAATATGATGCTAAATAAAGACACAAGCACTCGTTATGGCAAGTTAGGTCACCTAAAATAAAGGTTATTTTCTGCTAAGGCTAGGACTGAGAATAAGGGTGTGCAATGTGTTGTTTGCAGACAGAGGGAAGTTATTTGGCCACTCCCAAACTTCTTGTCACAGACTTCAACAACAGCAGGACTGGTCATCTACTTTTACATTGCCAAAGATTTCTGTTTTCCAGTGTTGAGTTAATGTTCCTCTGTTAAACAAACTCCATTAGGATGTCCTGTGGGAATTTTTTGGAGGTGCAACTTGAACAGAAAGCCTATAGGGTTTGTGCCCACCACCCTGCAGGTGCTGAGGTGATGTAGGCTTGGGTGTGGAAATAAGATCCAAGGAAAGGAAAGAAACTGAAAGGAAAATCATCCACACAAATGGGATTAGTGCATCACAGCTTTGGGGGGCTCTCATGATAGAGAAGGAAGAATATTTCCTTCAGAGATACCATTTTTTCTAGTGAAACTTTACAAGCAGAGAACTTATGCTTGGATTTCAGTATATTTGCATGTACAAATAGGTCTTGCTTTGCCTCCATTGACCTGTCTGCAACCACATCAGCTGAAAGAGTAGACCATTTGATATGCACCCAAGCAATATTTGAGTGCTTGTAAAAGGCAAGCTAATTTTCAGCAGGGATAAATACATACTCCTCTAAACAGCATAAAAAAACCTAGTTTTCCTTTTCATTCCAGTGCCTTTCTCTATTTTCATTCAATTTGACCTTCTTGAAGCGAGGTAACTGCAGCTGGTTAATCGATGTGCATTTATTCTCCCTCTGGTCAGATATCTGGTTTCTGTGAAAGATGCTGGGAAGAGAAGAGGTAGTGCACTGGGCTTTCAAATATTTACACTAAGATTGCAGTGACCTACATTTAGTAGTAATTCCCCTGCAGACTCTAATCTTTCTGTGCGAGGTTCAGTGACTTACAAATCCCTGTGCTTATTATTACCCCAATTAACTGCTTACCTTCTCAGCAGTTAGGTGTTGAACTTAATGCATTGACAGAGTTATTTTGGGTAATACCATCATCATGTTGGTCAGGTGATACTATATTTTCAGGATAGGAATATTTGGAGGCAGCAAATAACAGTTACTGAATTGCGCATCAGTTTGGAGCTGTGTAAAATTGTCTTGAAGTAAAATTGAAGTAAAACCATGAGGACTTCTACTGGTTGCTCCTGCCAAAGAGCCTGGTTGTGACTCGTGTGAAGTGTTTCCAGAATCAGGGCAATAGTGGACAGACCATTGCTACAAGCATTTCTCCTCGATGATTAAATTCCAAGGGTTTTTACAGTCATCTTTGGAAAATTTAAGTCGGTTTGCATTTCATTATTACTTCAAATGCAAGAGATAACTAGAGAAAACATATTAGTGAGGTGTTGAGCACTATGTAGAAAGTATGCCTAAGTATGTATTAAATGGTTTAAATGTTCTTTTTTCTTTAAAAATGTTCATCATCCTGACAGTTACTTTGACGTTTTTATGTGAGCTTGAGGAAATTTGTGTTTCTTTTGGCACAATTAATATTTTCCAGCAATCTCTTTGTCAGATCTAGCAAATTAAGCTGCAGGAGGCTTTTGAAATCTGATACATACAGTTCAGCAGATTGATCTTCAGGATGGCCTTTCTTCTGAGGATAGCTTTGATGATCTAATGGCTCTTTTTTATCTCTCGGTTATTCTTGCCTTGTGTTTGAGGAGGAATCAAAGTACATCTTTTTTGAAGTTGGGATACTGAGTTAAGCCAGCAGTAGTCTTATTTATTGACTGTTTCACCTTTACTCAGATCTGTGGACAGCGCCACGTGGTTTTGTATTTATGTGTTTACATAGGTGCCTGAGCTTGTGTCCCAGGTGTATTTTTTCCTACATAGTTGTAAACTGGGAGATACTTTCAAGAATACAGGCTATGAAATTTTGATAGATCTTGTGATGCATTTTGCTCAGGTAGGAAAGTCCACAGTATTTGAGATTGCACCTCCTCATTATATTGGAATTGATCATTATTTTGTGTGTTCATGATTAAATGTAGTAAAACAGAGAAGGGATGGCCTGCTCCATAAACAAGTTTTTTTGTGACATTTCAGTTCTCCAGCCTTTTTTATTCCAGTGTTGTAAGGAGGCAGTGTTTTGGTGATGGCTGTGGTGTCAGTACTGTCTGTCCCTCTCCTCTCTGTCCCCAGTAATCCTGATTCCTTTGGCCAGATTTGTGCATATTTAACAGAGGAGTGGAACATTAAACCCCAGCAACAGGTGGGTTTATTGTGTGACCCACCAGCAGCTGAGAAAAAGAATATTTTGTTTCCCAGACCGCCACAGGCAATACCCAGCCAGGCAGTCAGCATGTGCATGTGAGTTGTTTGATGGCAAGATGAAAAGCATAGGCAGGGGACACAGGGACATACAGCTGTGGAGGTGCATTTGCTGCAGAGGGGTCTGCTCTCAGGGGGTTGCTACAGATCATGTCTCAAAATGTGGGTTGTTTGGGGTTTTTTTTTGTTTAGTATCTTCCTAACTGTCTTTTATAATCTGCTTGGGTTTTGATGTGCTGTAACTTGGATTATTTGTATGTGGAATTGTTTGCAAGACTTGTGAAGCATCTCAGTGTCACGTACCTCTTTTTTTCTCTCTTCCTCATTTCACATGCTGCTCTCCCTCTGTGTTAATCTGAGTCGCTGACATGAGCAAAATTGGCATCTGCAAATAAAACCTCATTTAACTTACTAATTGCATGCTAAATACCAGTGGGGCAGCAATGTCACTTGTATATTCACACTTTTGATGTAATAACATTGATGATAGATACAGTATGTTGGCAGGTCAGACCTAAGAAAGTGAGTTGTCCTCTTGCTTCTGTTTTCGTGATCTATTTTTGAGGAAGCGGAATTTCCCTTAACAAGCTCCCTGCCTCCAATTCTAATTTCCTCTGCTGACATGCATTTCTTGTGGATAGTTTGGTGAAATTTCTGCATCAGAAAGTAGTAAATTTTCTAATATAGGACCTTAAAATATTGGTGGCAAAGTGCTGTCTTTATTTTCTCTCTGTAAGGATAATATGGCTCTCTTGGTGCTTACTGTGGCTCTTAAATGTATATTTTATGATTGCTAAACTCAGAGTTTCTTGTCAGTGTTACTGCTGTTATAACTTAGTAGTGCACAGGATTCTGGTCCTAGCTCAGGACCCTGGTGCCTACCACTACACCTAGAAAACATGAGCTAAACACATATTTAATGATTCATTTCTTTGTATTTAAAAAAACAAACACACAGAGAGAACCTGCTATCCCAGCAGATGTTTCCATCTCTAAAAGTGCATTGTACTCCCGGATCGGCATCTCGGATGCAGAAAGCACCACAGGTCTTCTCTACCCCCAGCAAGACTTAGACTCTGCACTACGACTTGCCAGAGCAGAGGTAATTTTCTTCAGAATTTGGAAAAGGAAATAACATGCCCCTTGTGGTTTCCCTTCTTTCCTATTTTCTCCCAAGTGATTCATATTATGAACACTTGTTCTATTCTTGCAACCATCCTCAGCCATGCCAAAGCCACACTAGAGGCTACCAAAGCCAAAAGGTGCTACAGTGTAAGTTTTACTTTTTTTGACATGAGTGAAAAGCAGACATCACAGGAAAATAGATCTTAACCTTAAATGTACTCTATGCATCTTAACATTGCTACATAATTACATAAAAATATAGAAATGCTAGAAATAGGAATAAAATTATGTATTTTACAAAGCTACGTATAAGATTAGTCTGGCTAATAATAAGAATTTAAAAATGGGTACAATCCAGTGTAAGAATATTCCAAACTTTCAGATAGATTTTGCGCACAGAAGGAGCACGAAGGTACACAGTCCCTTGAGTACGAAAGTTCATGGACAGTCAGCCCTAAATACGCATGCAGAAGCAGTAGAACCCCCTTAGAGGACAAACAAGGGGACCAACCATATTCCAAACCCATGTACAGGAGTGTTTCAGGTTTGGCACCAGGTCAAATCGGATACAGTGTACTGTAATATAGTATCTCTGGAAAAGTGTCCTTGTTATAATCAGGAATGGAACATGAAACAAGAACATTGCATCTATTTTCCTAAGTTAGTTTTTCAAAACTCAGTATAATTTCACATCCAGGCTTTTTTAATTGCACCTTGCAGTCTGAAAAAGAAGAAAATCACTAGGGATGCTTACATTTGAACCCATTATGCACTTGAAAATTATACAACTGTTAATTAGGATTTGATATTAAATCAAATATTGTAAGTTATTTAATTTCCTCTTTAGTGGACCACTTAGGTTTACTGTTGCAGTTTTTTCCTTTGCTTTCTTTGTCTCAGATTGTGGCCAAGGAAAGAGAAGTATCTGAGTGGAAAGAGAAGTATGAAGAAAGCAGAAGGGAAGTGATGGAAATGAGGTGGGTTATTAACTTGTCGCTAATCACACTGACAGAGAGTCTTATTTCAGATTGTGGGTAGTACACAGAGTACCATGATTGTACAACTGTTGTGGCTAGCTGAATTTGTTCTGTTAATTTTAACTGCAGGGTTTGGATTGATCCTAAACTGATACTTTGTCTTTGCTCTGCATGGTGGGCACCCCTGGTCAGGGTAATCCTTGAAAACTTTGATGTTGCTAATCTCATTTACATCCTCAAAATACTGAGATAAGAGAGGTCTTAATCTAGGTTAATGTAAGGGAAGAATTTCCTTCAAGTTTTTGCTGTGGATTGCATAGTGATGTTTCTATGCCTGACTGAATGAGTCTGCCTGCAGAACTGGCAGAGGTATGCACGTGCTAATTTAAATTTCACTCTTCACAAATAGTTTTGCCAACAGAAAAAAAAAGGATGTGAATGTTTGCAGATAGATACAAGTAGTACAGGCTCTCCTTCCAGGACATTATTGTAAAAAGGTTTTTTTAACAATACAAAACAAAAACCTAATTGCCAGTAGAAAAACATTTCCAGCAAAGGAACCACTCTGGCCTCTGAGTGTTGACTGTCAAGGAGATTCTACACCCTTTTCTTTGAACTGAGCTGATTTTTTAATTACTGCATACACTAAGCTTGATTTTAGTGAAGTAGTAGTTATCTTGCATTCTGCTGTTCCATTTGAGAGCCATCAGAAGGACCCTTAGCTTTTCAGTTTATTCTAGTTGTATCTGTTCTGTTCTATTTCTCCTTCCAAACCTCCTCTGTTACATTAAATTTCTGTATACTGGAACATAACTGGTTTGACCTTCTTTCCCAGCCCAGGTCCTACCACTTGCAGGGGTGACAGCAAAATCACTGTAGTAGGCAAGTCGAGGGGTGTTGCTCAAAGAGTCACTATTGCTTCCCCTTTAGTCAGTTGAAAGTTTCAGCCTTTCTTTGTTTACAGTAGTAATACCATAAGAACGACATATCAATGAGCTTGACCCTCTTATTGATCTGAATCTGAGAAAGTCATCAACTGCAAAAGAGAATGTATAAAAATATTTCATGGAGTCTTTAAAGCCTGTTGCTATTTACCTTCAAACAAACAGAAAAACTGTACCCCCCTTAACTCATAAGTAAAAGGAAACTGTCAGATTATATCAGTGCCCTTCTTTTAAGTAACAATTTCTGCAATCACTTCTGAGACTGAATTTTCTTCAGAATCTCTTCTGTTCTAGCACCAGCATCTTCCCAAAATGAAACGCCTCAGTGGCTTAAAGCTAAAGCTGATGAGCTGTGTCAAGTGATGACCTGCATATGCAATTATCCTGTACTTGGGGGAGTAAGGGTAAAAGGAACTGTGGTGCAGAACTCAGCAAATGCTAGCATGGGTGCCAGGAGTCACACATGGCAGATTTAGATAGCGGCAGCACGGGGCTTTGAGCCAAAGCATTTAAGAGAAGCATCTGCAGAAGGCAAGGACAGACGCTTTATTTCTTTCAGAAAACCATCTCCAGCACCCAGCTGAATTCTCTCACCTCTCTTGCACTCTGCTTGGGAAAGGAGACAAAACCCTGGCATATCCCACAAATGCATAATGAGGCAAAAGGGTATGGAGCTGCTGCAAACAGTCAAACCGAGGAAGCAAAGCAAGGAATGAACAAACTTAGGAATTGTGTAAGGAAAGTCTGTGTTCAGCACACACTTCAGTGCAGCACTCGGTCCATTCTTTAGAAACTGCCTGGGTGCACGTGTCTGCTGGCTGCAAGTGGGCACAGACAGAGGTTACTTATTCCTTAATGAAAGGAGAGCAGGGGGTGACACAGAGCAGTTGGCACCCTGTAGATCTGTACCTTCATCTTCCTCATAGTAATTTGCTTGTGTGCCTACACTCAATAAAATGTGAAAAAACCCCACCCCACATTATCTAAGCCATATTTCCTACAAGCACATCCCTAGAACACATGGGTGAAAAAAATATCTGACTAACATGGTCACAAAATGATGAATTATGCATGTGTTTTCTTGGAAGATTTTTCTTGGAAGATTAAACATTGAAGCAGTCCCTGTATGGTAAATTGGAGATGCAGCAATTAGGGAGTAAAGGGATTATCTAGAGTTGCAAGCACAAAAGCATCACTTTCACAGAAGGAGAAGCAATGGCTCTTTACCCCAGTCACGCATACTCTACCTGGAATATCCCAAGTTCAGCTAAGTTTCCAGAAAAACGTCAGACTGGAGGGAATTTCACTCCAGACAACAACAGCCAAGATGAGAAGTTGTAATAACGTAGTAACTATTGACGAGCTGAACCAGGGTGGGCTATACCATAATCCCAAGGGTACAGCAAGAGGCAGGCAAGTCATACTTACACGTGGTTATTTGAAGGTCTCATTGATTATGTCTCAGTAGGGGAGGTCAAGCAGATGAGCTCTGAGACCCTTTGTAGCCCTGGATTTTGGTGGTGTTATGACTTCTGAAATTGCAGGAAGTCAAAAAGAGACTGAGCGTCAAAGTACAAAAAGTTAAGCCTATGCAGCATATTAAGCTAGGGTCGAGATGTGCCATCACAGAGAGGAGTGATGTGGCCAGCACCCTGTGGTTCCCCAGCCACGATGACCTTTATTTGGGTTGCTTGACTGAAAGAGGCCTTTGGCAGGTGAATCTGGAACAAGACTTCACTTGACTACCTTGCTTTCCAAATCAAATATTATTAAAATTGATATGCTACTGCAGTATCTGCTTCTATTGAACAGCTGCTGCATGATTCAGGGGCTGGATAATGCAGAGAATGTGGTAGCTGCCTGAACTAGTCTAAGCTGGTAAAAATAAGAAATAGATAATGTAATTTCACTTTCCTGCCAACGTGGGTGGTGCAGCCTAGGCTGGGTAGTGCTGTAGTGTTGTAACTGTGTTTAATGTCACGTTCATTGTCCTGAGTCCTTGGCTTAATTTTCTAGGGTAATAAAACTTCCTAAAGGTGCCTGGTGTTAGAAGGATATGACATGGCTTTAAAATCCTTATTGCTTACAGCAGGCTTTTGAGGTAATCTTCTTTGTACATGAAACCAATCCCTTCCTTTTAGAGGAAAATCCTGGTGGCTATCTTTGCTCTCAAAAGTGTCACTTATGGTTGAAAGAAAAACAAGGAAAAGAAAAAAGCTAATTAAACCAACAGGACTGACAGCAGGGAAAGCAGCATCGGAGCAGATCCCGGTGGAGGCAGCGGCTGGAGGCACGGCAAGCAGTGCAGAGCCAGGCTCCAGCCACAGTATGGAGAACGGTTTGTGCCGGCAGCCTGGGCGATGTCCGCGGGTGCATGGCCCTGGGCACCCTGCTCTGTGAAGTGCTCTGCAGGACCAGGGCAAGTGAGGTGCTACTGGCCTTTGGGGCAGGTGGCCTCAGGGGTTCTGGGTCTGTTTGTGACTCCGATTTGAGACTGGCAGTACTGCATTAGTTTTTGGGGAGCTCTGTTAAGTTTCTCCTTTCCTTACTGACTTTTGTCTCAGAATTTTCCCACATCCTTTCTGTAACCTCACCAACTGCAGCAGACTTCTCTAAAATGGAGAAAGTGAAAGCGAGCTAAGACTTCAAAAGGGACGTATTCAAATACCAGTGAGCTATTTTGAATACCCTCTTCAGATCAAGTGTGGGGTAATTTTGTTTTTTTTGTAGGCAGTCCTACGTGGCTCATGAATCAAAGCACAGATCAAGCTAGTCTCGCTTCA
>JAVJGJ010000062.1:48321356-48342826 GCA_035590215.1 Microhierax caerulescens
TCAAGCTAGTCTCGCTTCATTAGCTTTATTTGGCTCTGGGAAGGGGATGGATCATCTTTCTAAATCACATTTAATCTGCTTATTTTGGCTAACCTCTTTTCAAGAAGGAAATTCAAAGCCTACCATGAGTATATGAAATAAAATAAGTCCTAAAGGTAACATTTTGCCGCCTCTGTTTCAAAAGCCGATTTGGGGAATAGGACACAATGGACTTTGTGCTACATAATTGAATATTTTGGTCTCATTCTCTTAAGTGCTAGTGGATCATTTAGTCACTTTTAGAGAGTGGAAGATTAGATATATTTTGGATAAGGGCCAACTATACTTCTGTTAGGTTTACCTGCTACCAGTTATAACTTTACTTAACATTTACATTAAAAATAAGCAAACACGGACATGTGAAGAAGGAAGAAAGTGATGGAAAAATCATATTACATGTAACTCTTGAATTAGTCCAATGTGATTGTGGTTATGTTTAAATTGTGATTGGTTGTGTTTCAAGTAACAGAACTTGTTTCAAAGTAATCCCTTTTCCCTCCCCCCACCTATGTTGATATACATGGAGAGTTAAAAATCAGGTGCAATTTTTAAACTGTCAGTTATATTGGTTACTTATGTAATAAGAAGCATATTAAAGTGTGAAGGCGTTCTGCATCTCTTTTAAAATACCACAGTTGTTAAATGGCATTATTTTCTAAATAAGCACTAGCAATTACAATGTTTGTGAAAAGCTTTTCTTATTTTTTTCCCCTCTTACAGGAAAATAGTTTCAGAATATGAGAAGACGATTGCTCAGATGATAGGTAGGTGTTTCTACTCTGAAAGACGCTATCCTCTACTCTGATTTTCAGAAGCGAGCCTACAAACATGGTTGAAATCTGTGGGCTTCGTTTTGATACTAGCTGCATCTGCTGATGCTGCTGGGAATTGTAAATGCATCTGTGGACATCAGTGTGTGCTGCCAGGTTCTGATGAAAAGCTAGGGCGTCATTTTACAGAGAGCCCCCAAGGCAGTCCAGGTAATACAGGAAGGTCAGGGCTTTTGCTTCTGCATCAAAGCAAACTGTCCCGTAGGAAACATGTTCAAATGCTTTGCCCAGAATTCATGGGTATCTCCAGGAGAGACTTTCAATGACCTACAAAACCTTTAGTCATCCACTCATAACTCTTTAATGGGAGGTACCAAACTTAGCTCTTCACAACAACAGGGATTATCTGTGCTAAGTGCATTGGTCAGACCAAAACCTAGATTAACTCCAATCCCAGCTGAGAGATTATGAGTGGCCAGACCACCTCCCCAGTTATTTACTGACGTAAGGGTGTCCTTTAAGGTCTAAATTATGTTTTGCCTTCCAATAAATAAAAAATGCCTTGGTTAACAACATGCCCCACAAATGAAAAATGCTATGTGCAGTAGCATTTCAAAATCAGAGGTTGCAGAATTTGTGTGCTTCTTTGGTGCAGGAGGTCGGGCCCCTGGGATGTGATTTTAAAGCCTCCTAAGATTTCCAAAGCTCTTTTTCTTAGTCTGGCTATAGGAAGCATTGGTGGCTTGTGCTGCCCTGTACTGCTTCAGCTTGAGCCATCTCCCAGAAAAGCAAATGGCTGAGGGGGGTCATGGATTCCCTATGGCCAAAATTGCTGGGAAGAGCAGGAAAAGCAGCAGTGGCTGATGAGAAAGCAGGACCAAGTTCATCTGGACGAGCTGGAGTGAAGCAGCAGAGAGCTGTGAAATGTTGTTAAAAGCCATTAGGAGTGACCTTCAAGTTAAATCTGTGCTGTGAGATGCAGGAGGAAAGCTTGCCTAGCGATTGATATCCGCGAGCAGGGAGTGCTGTGTTTATTGAAAAATAGAAAGAAATGATTCCTCTTACTCCCTTTGAGAACTGTCACGGCCAGTACAGCGCGCCAGGAACACAAGAGGCATACCTGCATCTTTCTGAAAGGTTTTTAACAGGGAAGGATTTTTATTACAGCTATAAGCATATCCTGTTGTTCCGCCCTTTTTAAAATTGGCGGCTCCCCTCATCTGTAGCCTGTATTGTGTGACCCTCGCATTTCTGGTTTCTTGTAAATTGTTTTATTCAATTAATGCCTGAGTTGTGTTTACATATGTTCATAGCAAATGCGTTAATTTTTTACCCAGAGGAGGGGGGAGGCAGTTCAATGCATGGTGCTTTTGCTGCCTTCCTGCGTTTCTCAGCTGTTGGGAGACACCCCAGCCTCCTTTTAAGTGAAGGGAAAAACATGTCTATAAATAAATAAATAAGAAAATTATTATATTGTTATTAATAATAATACCCATAATAGTACAATATGAAATAAAGTAAATAACAACATATATCATAATAATAATATACAATAATAATATGCCTGGCTTCATTCTCTATGGTGTTACACCTCCATTGCCTTTTGTATGTGCAACTGAGCAAATCTGCCTGCCTTCTGACATAGTGTCTGTCATTCTTGTCGTGCAAGTGTTCAAATAGGAGTGACCAGAGTATGCAAAGAACTTAATTCACTTTGGTTTATACGACTCTGGTATGGCTTCATCCCTGAACCTGGCCATTCATACGGACAAACACAGGACTTGTCCTTTTTTCCCAAGCGTATGCATATAGCTAGCAACAGAAGATCCTTTTTGACAACAAATTCAAATTCTATTTTTGAGAAACAGATCTTTTTTTAAAAAAAAAAAACAACAAATTGTGAGGCTGCAGTGCAACAAGAAGGTATAGAATAGGAGTTCTAAGGCACAGATGCAGCCATGGAATAAAATTCTAGAATTGCCATTTACTCTTGTGGCAAAGAAATGCAATATAATTAAAACATTGGGCCACTGACCACTGAGGAAATAGAAAGATATCTAAACTTCAAGTTCAGAGTATCAGTCAGAGTCTTTCAAATGATCCACGCAGGTTTTTAAGAGCTATGGCTATAAATAATGTAATTCACTGTCCATTTGCAAAGGAACTGAAACAACAACAGTGACACAGAAAGCCTGTGTTAATTAGAGCAGTATGCAAATTCTGCAGCATGGTTTCTTTCCCTGCATTTAATGTAGATTTTTAATCTCATTGTCCCACTTTCTCCTGTCATTTGTCACAAGTTACTGTCGCTTCTGATAAAGGAATTCGCTCGTCCAAATGCCACGTCGTGGTGGAAAATGGTTGTCTGTGTGCTATTTGCATATACTTCACAGAATTGTTATCACAATAGTGCCTTAGTGCTAAAGCAAAATACGCATTTTAACAAAAGAAATGCCTGTGCTGCTTCTATTTATGATTTCACCCTTCTGAGCTATTTATACAGCCCTGTTAGGAGGGCATTGCAAGTGAACCAATTTCACGAATCCCTTTCATGAATATGCAGTGTGGTTGATAGGTCTTGCTCAGCTTTTAATGGGTTGTCATACGTGTGTATAACGAATATTGAAAATATTCCTTAATAACAATATATGATTGTGTATGTTTTCCTATAAAGGCACTGAAAACATGCATTGCAAGCAGAAGTCAATTTCAAGGGCCGTGGAAGGTCTGGTATTCGCTGCCATAGACGTGCAGAACCCAGTATTACCCGACTCAGCTTATGCAATTGGTTTCGTACCACACTGTACGGCCAGAGCTCGCAAGCTGTCAGTGAAGAGATCCCTGCTAGTGGCTCTTTGCCTACTTTTTTACTGGTGCTTTAACTTTTTTTCCTTTTTTGTTACATTTGCCTCAGCAGCCCCTAACACATTCTTGTTTATACTGAGGAGGGAGAAAAAAGAACAGGCCTCCCAAGCTAGCCTGCTGCTTCTGCTACTGCTTTGCTGACTGTTGCCCAAGTTTTGCAGCTCATGACTGCATGGCACTGACAGCCCTATGGAACAGAGCCTGCGTAGCCCCGATGTTCACTGCACCCCACCCTACACACACCTTGATCACAGCCATCCACAGTTCCCTTCCAAAATCCCTGTCATGAATTTCCTTCTTATTGATGGATTTGCAGTGTTGGGGTTTTTTTATGTTAGAAATGTATCCTTGTACTTGTACATTTAAATACATAATTAAATTCTCATTATGAAAAACAAAGAGATGTTATGCTTTGTGCATTACAGGTTGTTGCATTACTTATTTTCTGCTTTCCTAACAATTCCTGATTTTCTGTTTTGCTTCCGTTTTTGTTGCTTCTTGCTATTTGCTTGCAAAAACAAAACAGGCAAGCCTGGTAAGTAAAGCTTTTCACCAACTTTCACACTAGCATTTTGCATTTTTAGTTTCTTTTGCTTTTGTTCTCTGTTTGCTGCATTCCCATTAAGTAATGTAAGTAATACTGAGCTGAGCCTGAAAGCGGATCTGCTGTGGTGGTGCTCTGATTCTGTCAATTTGGATAGTGTTAGTCCTGAGCATACTGTTGTTATTGTTGGTGAGCTGCGGGCTGTGTGTGTTGCAGACATGGAAGCCATTTAATTAAAATATTTTAATTGCATAACCTCATAATATCCTTAGAAATAAGTTATCTGTAACTGCTTAACTTGACTGGCAGAATTATTATCAGCACAGTTCCACTAAGCAACCTTTCCATTAAAGCTAAATCATAGTCTTAGGAAATATCACATAAATCTTCTAGTCCCTCTCCAGCCAGATGCCAGTTTCTGTTTTCTGTAGTGTTTAACCCCTTTGGTTTTAAATGTATCTAAACTGTTATCTGAGACTACCAGATGCCCCATTCGTAAAACTCACTGGAAAATTTTCCTCTTTTCAATTTAATTGTCACTCCCCCAACATAAATTCCTGTGTTCCCCTTGGAATAAGAGCCTCCGCTGGCAGCCTGGCCGCTGGACACCTTTAGCACGTAGAGGAAGGGAGAGGAGCAAAGGAGCGTTGGCTGTCACTTGCCCTGAATTCCTGTGTGCAAGTTGAAGTGGGGCTGGGGATGAGTGTGCGAGGAGCTGGTCCAGCTGAGGAGAGAGAAGGGCACCATGATGCACAGGAAGAGGAAGAGCTCAGTAGCTGCAAGGGAGTGAGTCATGAGTTACTTTCTAGACTGCCCTAGAAACAAGTAAAAAGGAAGTTGCTAAAATACCACAGGCAGCAGTCTCAGAAAAAGTAAAGTTGTGACATTAAATCAATTTGAGTCCATTACATGATGATGCAAATGGATCCCTTCCCCTGTGTGGAGTTGCAAGGACAGAGGTTTTGCCAGGATTCTGCCAGGAAGTGCTTTGCAGTTAAGGTAGACAGTGTGCAATCTCCAGTGTGAGTAAGCAAATCTCGTCCTGGAACACAAGGTGACAGCTTCTCAGATTTAGAAAAATAAATGAAAGTTGACCAATGGTTTTCTCATTTTGCTTGAGAATACCATCATTTTGCCATTGTAGGTGATCACAGGGTGTCCTTAAGAAGGCAAATAGAGAAGGATGTTTATTTTTTTATGAAATGTTAAATGTTGTCAAACTGATGTGGCATAACAGGGCTCCGGGTTTCTCAGTTGTGCCATGTCTAAGGTGTTCATTCACCAGTAAAATAAAGGTGTTACAGCTTCCAGTGCTGCAAGCGCAGTGCAGGTCCTGAGAGCTTCTCTCGTTCTTTCTATCTTCTGCACCACGTAGAGCATAAGAACCTCAGGTCAGGCTCTGCCCCAGCAAGACGCTGGCAGGGGACGTGCAGAGGGACACAGAGCACAGCCAGCTTGAGCTGGCACACGATGCGGAACCGTTGCTGCTCTGGGCTTAGTTAGGCTAGCAAAAAAGTTTATAAAAGGATTGAATATGCAAAAGGAAGAGATTAATGTCAGTTTGGGAATTGACAGTATCAACTTTGACATTTCAGAGCTGACCAGCACTATGAAATATGTAATTCAGATGAAGTCTTCTATTCAAATTTTAAAAAATAAGCTCTTGTTTAGTTCTTTATCTTCCAAAATAGAAAGGCCGGAATTAAAAGTTGCAGATTCAGAAATGCCGCACGCTTTTTACGTGGGAGAAATTGCCATATTTTAGTTTCTGTCATAGACAAAGGAAAATGGTAATATAAAACTGCTATGTTCTGCGGGTTCGTTTTCATTTCCATATCCTTCAAAGCAGCCATTAAAACATGGACACAAGGATCGTATCTTAGGATATGAAACAAGCAATGAAGCATTTTGGGAGGTTACACCAAACCTTTTCTTCCAGTGTTATATGGGTATTCCAATTTATTGCTATGTCAATTCCTTTGAAAACTTTTCTTCCATATGGATTTGGATTCCTGTCATGTTCTTCCCCCCATCCCTACCTTAAATTTAACTATACACAGGAGAAGCTTGGAAGTCTGCCGAAACAGACCAGAACTTAGAAAGCGTGTCTAATGTTAGATCTCCTTTCTGCCACTTGCTACAGTAATCCTAAGGGTGGAAGTCTGCAAAACACTGTTTTTCCAAGGGAAAAATTTGAGTTGGACTCCATTAAACATAGTTCTGCCTTTGTACAGGATTAGAAGAGGTGCCAGGAGATGACAAGCATATATCAACAATGGCAAATAATTGATTGCTAGTGCTAGTAATATGCATAAATGTCCTTCAGCTAGTGGCATCTTCAGGCAAACAAGCAAAATCCAACACCTGCCTTTTTCATGGGAAAAGCTGAGTTCAGCGTGAAATAAATCATCAGTACAGAGAGATAATCACATTTTTCCCCAACGTCAAGGTGCTTAAATATCGCTGTATTTAGCAGCCTTTTTCCAAAACAGGATTCTGTCTTTGTATAAAAATGGCTTTTTTGGATCCCACAAACTTACTAATACACAACATAGAGCACAGCATAGTAGAAACTATAGCTGATAGTGAAATCAGTGTTCTTACTACTGTTACCCTTCTGAAAATCGCTTTTCTTCCTCCCCCTCTCTTCTTTCTAACAGAGGATGAACAGAGAGAGAAATCTGTCTCCCATCACACTGTTCAGCAGCTGATAGTGGAGAAGGAACAAGCTTTGGCAGATCTGAACTCGGTGGAGAAATCACTGGCAGATCTTTTCAGGAGATACGAAAAAATGAAAGAAGTATTGGAGGGGTTTCGGAAGGTGAGTCATGTTACAGTCTCTTCCTTTAAATAGCAGAGCTGGGCAGGCGTCCGTGTGTACAGTGCTGCGTAACAGAAGTCGCATCTTTGGTTCCAGTCAAATCTGACGTACTGCATTAGGCTGCAGAGTGCTGGGGGGAGGGAGAGCATAAATGCTTATTTACGCTTCGGTTTTGGAGCAGCTCTTAAGAGATGAAGATTTTATACAAGAGTAACTTGCTCCCGTCTGTGACACTGCGATTTCAATAGATGTCACATAACTGTGGGACTTAAGCACGTGTCAGGGCTGGCTTCTGGACTGAGCATTCCGTTAAAACCTAGGACGTGAATTCCTCAGGTCAGAGGTTATGCCTAAAGCGTGTGACATAACATAATCCTCAGATAAAGGATTGCAGCCATGTATCAACTGCAAACAGAAGAATTGTAAAGCTTTTTTACATTGTGTAATACTGCTTCAGGTGGCCTCTGTGTAGTGGTCTCAGTATTAAAATAAAGGTGCAGCCCTTAAAATACCTGAATGTGACTCCCGCAAATAGGTGCCTGTCCTACACGTCAACCTCTTGTATTAAATTTACTGTAATCTTCTCATTTAAGAATGAAGAAGTGTTAAAGAAATGTGCACAGGAATATTTATCACGAGTAAAGAAGGAAGAGCAGAGGTATCAAGCACTCAAAATTCACGCTGAGGAAAAACTGGACAGGTAATGGATTGTACCCAACTCTTTTCAGGAATTCATGCTGCAGGAAGATTCCTGTGGCTGGACCTTGCATCCCAAACATGCTCCTTCAACAGGCAGAGCACAGGCTGCCCTGTGATGGAGGGTGGAATGAGGTGCCCTAATGAGAATTTGTGTAATGTGCTGGTGTTTCTTCCAGCTCCTGACCATATAGAACACCTTACATTTCTGTTTTTATCAAATGTATCTGTTTCTTTAACATATTTTCCAGGGAAGACCAAGAAAGAAGCCATTAGTTAGGTTTATGCAGCTGTGGAGGGCTGTGCTGCACCTGCAGCCAGAATTCCTGCCCCCAGAGATTTGATCTTGCCCCTGTGCTGCGTTATTACCCCCGCATCAGTCAGCAGAACAGAACATGGAAGTGCTGCTCCACTGTTTCGGCACAGAATCAGGCAGGCACTCTCTCCCTGAAGCTGCATCCGCCCAACTTGTGCTGAGGGCAACAAGGAATAGTTGCACGAAAGATCATACCAGCTGTGCACAGGCAGTAACTCCCTCAGCCACTGTTAAGGAGCGAACATCAGATTGTGGCTCAAGAGAGGCAGTTCTGGCTGATTTTTTTTGAAATATTTTTTTTCTATGCTTTCATGTAATGACAAATTCAGCATTTCTAGGAATTACATTCAGGACTCATATTACAATCCTCTAGATGTTTTCAGAAATGTCACTAGGACTGATCAGTGCCTGAAACAAAGTAAGACTTGGTTTTGCTTTCCAGCTGTTGTCCCAGCTGTTGGTCTAGGCTGTAAGAACTGGCAATCAGGTTTAGAAACTGCCGTAGAACACTTCCACCTCAGTGATATTTGTGAATCCAGCACAGATATCTGAGAGAAGCATGAAGGGAGCGACACAGGCATTAAGGAAAGACCTTGCAGCCTCCACTGAGCAAGAGAACGAGTCATGGAAAGTCTCTAGGGACAAGTCTCGGAACACTTTCAAAGACGGGCAGAAAGCAGCCCTGCCCTCACCACCCACCGGTTAAGCTGAGTCCATCCTTCAGTACCCGCTGTCCTTTCCTGTAGAGAGCCTGAGGTGACAAAAATATGTTTTTTTTCTAGAGCCAATGCTGAAATTGCACAAGTGAGAGGCAAGGCTCAGCAAGAGCAAGCGGCGTATCAGGCCAGCCTTCGTAAAGAGCAGCTGAAAGTGGATGCGTTGGAAAGAACACTGGAACAAAAGGTACACGGCAGTTCAGCTCTCTTAACGCAGAAGTCAATGGGATGGTCAAAGTTAAGCGAAACTTCCCCAGAGTGGCCACATCCAGCTCTCCTCTGGAGCTGGGACTGCACCAGGGTCTGCCTGAGGACCTGTCTTGCCCCTCACCCCCAGCTGGCCCGGCAGCTCCCTGGCCCCAGGGAGAAGAGCAGCGTTGCCCAAACCTTGCAACAAAATCAGCTGCGCACACCAGGCAGTTCAGGGGAATGGACCCTTCTGCCAGGGGTCGGGGCTGAGTCAGTCAGCCGGAGCTCACTGTGCCCCTGCAGACCAGGCAGGGCCCTTGGTTTGCTTTGTTTCTCAGGTTTAAGATCTTGGTTTAGTTCTTCTT
Organism: Microhierax caerulescens; assembly: GCA_035590215.1. Classification (NCBI taxonomy): domain Eukaryota; kingdom Metazoa; phylum Chordata; class Aves; order Falconiformes; family Falconidae; genus Microhierax; species Microhierax caerulescens. Next base: position 48,330,678 of record JAVJGJ010000062.1, read on the forward strand.
TCAGTTTTTGTTTCCATTTTTAGTTTCATCTGCCATTCCAGTGCTAGTTTGCATGCCTTCACTGTTAACAGAGGCAAAACGATGGGATACAGGTCTGTACGGCTTAGGGAAAAAGTGTCTGTGGGAAACCCCTGTTTATAGCTCACGCTCCGTAGCTCAGCGAGAGCTTGTTGTCAGCACAGCACAGCTCGCCCTTGCTTAGAACCCCTGGAAAACGGTGAAAATAATGCTGAACAAGTGCAGCCTAGCAACAGGTTTGCACTGTCTATGACTGTCTTGTGCTAGGAGTGACTGCTGTAAAGCTGTCTGCTTTGGTGCCGAATTGTGTTTACTGAAGTGGGAGGAGCGGTATGTGGAATTAAGTAAGCATATTGTTTGAATGCACTGCACGTAACCATACTGAGTATGATATATGTATCTATGTATATCTCTATATGTATAGATACTCTGTTGTCAGTATTGGAGAAAAGTTAATTGTCCCACACTTCTCCCAACGGTTGGATAGTTTAAATAAAATGCTCATCTTAATGCAACAATGTTTTTCATAATACTTAATATTGCCTTTTATTTTCCAGAATAAAGAGATAGAAGAATTAACAAAGATTTGTGATGAACTGATTGCCAAAATGGGGAAAAGCTAACTTTTAACCAAACTTCTGGACTTCGATTTTGAGTGCAATATGACCATTGGCACACTGATGTCCATACATTTATGTGGACAGGTTATATTTTCACTTTTTCGTATGCACTACTGTATTTTCTTTCTAAATAAAGTTGATTTAATTGTATGCAGTACTAAGATGACTATCAAGAATTTCTTGCTATTGTTTGCATTTTCATAGTATAATTCATAGCAAGTTGATCTCAAAGTTCCTGTATCAGGGAGATTGTCAAGTTCTCTAAGAAATTACAAATTGCTGATCCTAGCCTTCCCTTTGTACATGAGTTCCCATGTTGGATGTCTTTTGGATTTAATATAAACATGTATTACTTGCATGGGGACTCTTGCCTTAAGGAGTGTAAACTTTATCTGCATTTACTGATTTGTAAAATAAAATTAAAAATTAAAAAAAAAAAAAAAAAGAAAATGCATGTCACTTAAATGAAATTCTCTATTGTAAATAAATTTTTTTCGTTGAAAGTTGAAGATAAGTATGGCTCCATTTTATCTACCTCACTTGCTTACTTCACTGCAGTGCCAGATACAGCAGCTCTTAATTAATGGGCTCCTTTGCAGAAAGCACTTCATGGGTCTCTGCTTGGAGCTCTCCATGGGTCACAAGAATATACGGCTTATGTGCGCATATCTGTGTCTGTGTCTTCCTCTCTTTATACACATACACATATATATAAATATATATATGCTAGATTTGAACCACTCTGAGGTCTCAAGCCTAGGCTTAATCCTCCAAAATGTTTAATACTCTAACCCTGATCCAGCAAATCCCGTAGGCAAACGTAATGAGGCTGCTTGCATGAGTTGAAGGCTGTGACACGCGGTGGTGGGCTGGTGGGTTTTAAATGTATCTATCCCTGAAAGGTGACTGCGTTTTCTTCTTCCTGCTGCTGGGTGAGTTTGCCTGCAGGGTTTGTGGAGATGGAAAGATGTGTGATTAGAAGTACAACCAGAATAAGCTAGATAAGTAGCATTCTCGCACACCTCTTTATCCTGTAAGTTATCCTCTGCAGAGGATTAGGTATGTAAGATAAGCGTTAAGGCTTCAATAGCAAACAAACTGCTTTCTTTGCCTAATGGTGCATCTCTTGTATCTTCATGATGTGGACAGTCTTCAGCCTGGTTCTTGTCAGCTCCCTTTTTGTACTCAAAAGTAAGTCAACTCCCTTTTCTTTCCTTTGATTTTTATTTTTCATTTTCTACTTGAGGTGTGGCTGAGCCTCTTTGGTGTTCTGGGCTTCTCTCCTGAGTGTTCGGTTTCAGTTTATTTTGTGTATGTGGTTGGCAGCGCAGAATTTCACCAGTGCTATGAGATGTAAACATCAGTATGTAAGGTAGCAAAATTAAATGCGTGTGTCCCTATGGACTGCAAGTGTGCTTTCTGCTCTGCAAGTCTCAAGCATGCTGTCTTAAATAATATGTCAGATTCTTGCTGCCTTTGAAAATGCCACGCAGTTTGAGCAAGGAAAAGGAACAGGACCGAGTTCCAGTTGCAATGTTTAAACAAAAGCAAAACTTAAGATACACTCTTGTGCCACCCAGCTGGAGTGGTACTCTAGGAGAAACTGAAATACGGACCATAGTGTGATTTCACACATTTACGATGACTTTTTCATGGTACTGTGGACCAAAGATCATGAGGGAGGGTGGGGGGAAGCATGATACTCCAAGTTGTTACAGTGGACTCTGCTCTGAAAATGTTACAAGGAGGTGTGGATACAATCACAGAAGGTCAGATGTTCTTGGATTATTTTGAGTGTGAATTGTAACAACTAGTATGTGGCTGATCATTTTTATGTTTGAAATGAGTATCTGGACCACTTCTAAAAAAGAAATTATGATAGGAATTACAGAATCTTCAGATTTTTTTTTTTAACCTTTGCATTTTTTTGCATGTGCTTCAAACAGAATTAGGACTGTGTAGCTGATATTTTAAAATATTTTTTGTAAACTAAACACTACAGTGATAAGTGTTTTTTTTTTCTTTAATGCCAGGTGAGGCACTGCAGTGTTACACCTGTGTAGGTTCTAGTGATGAAGACTGTAACAGACAAGGAACTCAGCAATGTCCAGGGTATTCAGATGCATGTGCGGTCATTAGAGGACAAGGAAGTAAGTAGTCACAAACAGTTCAGACTCATTACATTTTTAATAATAGACATAAATAATCAGTGTTGGAAAGAGAAGAATATATGGTAAGCTAAGGAGAAAAACAAAGGTAAATATTTTCTCTCAAAACAAACCCTATTAATAAATCTCAATCCCTAATTTTATTGGTTTAGCAGCAATCTAATACAAAATCCCATAGAGTGTGATTTGTCAGTGTGCTGTGACGAGCTTTATCCATGCCATGTGAAAGCTGTAAAAAAGCACTCTTTAAGTATTGCCCACTTCTTATTTAAATCTGTCATTTTAAAGTGAAATTACTTACCTGGAAATTCAGAAGGAAAAGCAGCTAATGAGGCACTGAACTTGAGCACGCTCAGAGATATTTAAGCTGTATCAGTTGCATCTAAAATAAATTGCAATTATTTACCCTGAGTGGAACTCGTTAGTGTGTTGTAATCTGATGCAGTTGGATTCGTTTACTTGTAGACCTAATGTTGTTGCTCAATATTGGATGGTCGGGTTGGTGCTGAGGGGATGCGGGCAGGAGCAGGTGGCCATGAACGTGCAGGTCCATTTGGGTTCAATGTGGCTCTGTTCCAGGTGGCATTATGAAGTCCTGTTCGTTCAGGTCCTTCTGCGAGCGGGCCAGGAGGGACGGATCCAGAACACCTGGAGTGAGCGTTCACTGCTGCTACTCAAACAACTGCAATGCAAAAAGCTTGGCTTCGAGAGTCACCACCTCCGCCAGCTACTTTTCCCTCCTCTTCTTTACATTGCTGTGGCATCCGTTGTTGACGCTGACATGAGGGGAGGGGGGGAAGACTATCCTGATGCAACAAGTCTGCCTTCTTAGAAAGGGATGATTACATTTCCTAATTATGCTACTCCATGTACCATATTTCTCAGTAGGCAAAAAGCAGTAGGCAGACCTGACAGATGTTCAGATAAAAATTGTTTCAACTGTTAAATATGTCTTGAGCTATATGTAAGAAACGCTGTCCTCTTCTTGTTTAACATAAGGGGTGATTGTGAGTATATGTGACATTTTCCTACAATTTAAATGTATGTATGTATCTTAGCTGCAAGTAGCTTTCCAGGAGGATAAAGGACCAATATCTTCCAAATGCTGTTTACTGATGTCAGACATTCAGAACCAAGCTAAAATTTTCAAGCACAAAGTGACTGAAAATTCTAGCAAGCAAATTAGTCTTTCAGAGAAGATTTGCATACTGGACAAAGCCAGAAAACTCAAAATAAAGATGATTTAGTATTAACACAAACTGGTAAGAGAAGGTCATTAAGAAAACAACGCATGGAGGTACGTTATGTTATGTATATTTTCTGGGGGGGGAAAACAAACTTCCAGTCTTCACTTTTCTGATCCTTTGAGAATCTTAACCACAGCATTGGAAGAAGAAGGGAAAACAAGAGCTTTGAAATTATTTTGAACTGGTCAGCTCTCTCCATAGATCCACTTGTTCTATCTCTACTGCTGGTTTTGAGAACAAGTGATTAATCCCTGTCTTGTACACAAATTATAACTTGAGTAATAAGGTTTTATGTTTATCCAAATTCTTCTTGTGGTTTCAACTATGTAGTTAAATCTTCACTGTCCTAAATGTCATTCTTTGAGAGTAAGAGTATGTATCTCCCCTTCAATGACATGATTGAGTTGATCTGTGGTGGTTTATATAGCCTTTTCATTTTGCAAAGTGAACGAAACTGCTTGGAGACCTTTAGAGATATAAGGAACTAAATCAACATTTTCAATAATCCCATTCATTGTAGTCTCACCAAGTAAATGATCCAGAACGGGCCACATCACAGAAGGCATTGCGTGCCACTAGCTGGCAGGCAGGTGGTCCTTGGAAGCAGTTGTGTTGAAACCAGGCAAGACGAGAAGTGACGTAACGCATGATGTGATAGTAGCCCTAAGGGGTCTTGGGTCTATGATACTGGGGTGCGGGGTGGTACCTGCTTTGCTTCAAACCTCAGAGGGACAGGCAGGAAGAGGAGTGGGATCTGTAGATTTTAATGTCCAGCTGTGATGACTGGTCTGATCTCTGGCACACAACACGCACAGGATTGACTTCAAGTCCAGCTGGTGTCATTGAAGTAGAGGTGGTCTTTCAAGTTCTAGTTTTAGTTGCCCTTTTGGAAAAAGTCTGGTCATCAGGTTTATGGAACTCACAAAATATGTGGCAAAGTAGTTTTTTTCACTAGCTTTGTGTTGTGACTTTTTTTCAGTATAATTCTTTGAAAAATCAGTTCCAGGCATTGTGTCATTGATTTCTGCACATTCACAAAACTTTTGTTAAGGTTGCAAACTTTAGAGAGCTTCTTCAAGTGAAATCAGTGAAACCTACGTGTAGATATAACCCTAGCCTGCCTTGTAGTTATTGCCTGACACATGGGCTCCTTGTTTTATTGTACTCTTTGCTCCGTGTGGATCCTTTCATCAGCTCATGTAGGTTGTGGCTTCAGACTGGGACTGTTCTTCTGGGGTTTTGTTCGCACCAGCTCTTAGACAAGGCGATTCTGGTCTATGCTTAGTCGTTAGGCACTGGTCTGATAAAGCTGTTGATTGTAAAGAATGCAACAATGCAGCAGATCATGGCTGAGAATGTTTATTTAGACTTAAATATCTGTGTAAAAATCACTTACGTTGGTTTAAGTATTTCTCATTTCATTCTCAGCTTAAATCAGTTCCTTCAATATCTTCTGCTACAGGAAATACGTATTGCTTGTATGTTTTTTGATTGTTCTGTAATGATAAATCTGTATTGAATGTGATCTCTGTGTATGCTCAGTGCATTTTCTTCATGAGAAAATAAAATACAGGCAATGGCTGACAACGTCTCTTGATAAAAAAACCTGCATCTTTTAATGGGGATTTCCAGTTGCATCTGGCAGTCTGTTTTCCAGCAGAAATTCTGGAAGTTTTGTTTTTTTTTTTTCTGTGGGATGTATTTCTTAAATCTGTAAGATAAACTAGTGAATGTTGATAGTTTTCATACTGTGATATTTCCATGATAAAAATAAGAAGGTAAGGCTCTATCCTCTTGACAAACACCATCTGTCGTTCCTGACTAGAGCCAGGATTCAGAGCTTCAGGCAGCTCCCAGCCTCCCATCCGCCTCCGTTTGATTCTGCCACCCAGCATGTGACGGGCTGTGTTTTCTTTTTAGGGTCTGACATTTTTCCTGCCTAATTATGAACCTGAAGTGTGCATGCACTTATGGATCTAGAAATGATAAAACCTGTTCAGGGGTTGATGATACCAGAGGGGTTTCACAATGGTGCTTGGCATAAACATTAACAGGAAGACAAGCACAGGAAAAAATGGAACAAAATAGAAAGAATATTTTTTAAACTCTATTAAAAATACAGAAAATATTTTAAAGTTTCCATGACTGTGCAGAGCTATTCCCAGTTATATGTAAAATAGAAAGTAATTGTCTGTAGTTCAGTTGTTCTGAAGTCAAATCCTTCCTGGTGGCGCAGTGGCATCCTCTTTCTGTCTTCCCTAACATTGACAGACAGTTGGGACAAAAGGAGCAGAGTGATAATGAAATGCCTTCTGCTGCAACTGGGAATGATACAGCTTCGTTTTCGTCTGTTGTATTGCTGGATCTGTGTAGTGGATCAGTCAGGTAAGTAACTGGGTTTGAGTTTAATGTTACCTATGCACCTTCAAGAAAGGATCTCAAAAGCAAGAGATTTCTGATTTATAAGTGAGAGAAACTCTCAATTATAAGTATAAATTGTAGGACTTCTAGATAGCCCCAAATCATAATTTCCATCATTTCTTGATATCCTTTTGGTTTTGGCAGTACAGATAGCATTTCCTTATTTTCCCAGCCTTCCCAAAGACAATGAGAGCCTCTGAGACCTACCAGGAGCGCACATCTGCACCAAGTGGCCCTGCACTTTCTCAAAGAGCATACACACAAGTGTACAATTTAATTTGTGTCAATATTCATCCACGCCTGACTTTTCCTTCAGTGAGAGCAAGGTTCCAAGTTGTCTCTTGGCCTTGGTAAGGAATAAGCAATTCTGAAGGTTGTGAGCTTTAAAATCTAGATCAGAGAAGATTACCTCAATACCAGCTGTGCTATTTAATGAAGTTTTAAATACGTCTTGGTGTCACAGATCACAGTTTCTTTGTTAACCTTTTTTTCATGTGAAATGTCAGTCATGGGCTCTGTTCAGTAAGGATTAAAAACCCCCACCCTTGTACCTTGTGCTGTCATGTCTTCATGTGCAACAAAAGCCCAACTGTGACAGATTTCATTGTAAACATCACTCCAAAGGGTCTCAACCTTTCCGGATCCTATGGAAGTTTAGGATGTATCCCAGAGCTCTTGGTTGTGGTTGGTGACTGCCTCTGGGAAGGGTTTTATGCTTTTGAAATCACAAGTCCTGACTGCAGTTCCTGGAGCTCCACGTTGCCATCCTGCACACCCATACACTCCCTCTGATCATCCAAAGCCAGCAGCGCATAGGGGGCATTTTTAATTGGGAAATTTATGACATGCTCAGATATAGCATATTTACTCACAACAGAGTGGAAAAAAGTGATAACAGTGTTAATCCCAGTAACTGTGTGTATAAAGAGTGTAGCTAGAAATCCATCGCGTTGGCGGCGTAGGTACAAGCAAACTTTGTTAGCATCTGAGCAAAACAAGGGAAAAGCCGCTGTGGGATTCAGTTCAGAAAGAACCACAGAAGCAGCATGCAACACTTGGCAATGTGGCTTTATGGAAAGTAGGTCTTGTCAAAAACATCTCATTTGAGGTTACAGATTTTTGCTGATAAAAGCAAATACATCAATTTTGCAACACATTTCAGATAAAACTGCAGTCGTGATGTACAGACTGAGAGTTCAAGAGTTAGAAGAGTGAAAGACTGCAAAAACAAGTTCTCGGTAGAAAATCATCCAAATGGTATCTTGGACACAGGCAATCTCATGTCATCTTTCTGACAATCCCAGGATGCTGCCATAAGAACTGTCACAGGAAGAAGGGGCTGTCAAAGTACCAGCATGTCTGCATCCAGATAACCCTATATGTTGCCGTAGGGACGGGTTCCCAAGGGAGAGAGGTAATGCACTTTTTGGGAACAAAAGTAAAACAGAGGAATGAGAGTGGGAGGATGGAGCTGAGCAGCCACCCAACCCTCCTCTACTCTGCACTGGGCACCAGTAATCTGTGAAGGAGTACACTGTTACTCAGATTGCTTACACTTTTTCTAGCAACCTGATTTAGCCCAGCCAGCAATATTTCTTTCAAAAACTACCCTTTCAGCTGCTAGCTGAAAAGTCTTGTAAGTATGAGATAACGTTTGAAAGGTGAAGAGGAATCTCTTACTTGAAATCGTTTCCCTTTTCTGAAGACTTCCTGCCCTTCATCCTCACCAAAATATTTTTCATTTTTTGATCTGAACACTCAAGGGGGGAGGTGTTGGCACACCAGCAGAGACGTAGCCAAAAAAATGAAGCTGTTGTTTAAGTGCAGATGCTGGTCCCTTCCTACCACTTTCACTTGAGATGGCTTATTTTAAGCAGTGCCAGTTACCTTCAGTTTCTGATTTTCAGTGTGAAAAGGTCAGTGTCTGCAGAACTGGCCTGGAGCTCAGACGGACTGGCTGGTTTCTCTCCAGCCAGGTCAGAGCCTGATTTTGTTTAAAGACAAATTTTTGATGCATGGTTTTGCTCCTGTGCTCTCCCAGTCTTCACAGAGCTAATGTGATATGTTCTTGAGATCCTGAGGATGTTCATCTCCCTTTAGCAACTTGTTCTTAACCCCTTTTGCAGCTTTTGGAGGACTTTCATCAAATGGGAAAAAAAAAATCCCCGAAAGCATGTGTTTATTAATTTCAAGTTCTCATATATATGTGTCACTGGAATGACATTTCTAATAGCATCATAATCTCTTAAGTTGCTTCTCCCAACTTTATGATGATGATTACTAGTTTCAGCCTTTACCAGCATGATGGGTTTCACTCTATTTTATTTTATGCCGAGTGTATGAAGACTTATTGGCTAAGGCTCATATAACCAGCCCCGGAGAACAGCTCCTGCCCCACAGGCAGGCGCACCAGAAACCCAGAAGCTACTTTTAAAGCAGGAGCCATTTAAATCACGTCAGTTGTGAGAGTCGAGCCTTGCTGGGGCTGCAGAGCTGGGGGTTAAGACACACTTTTAAAGCAATCCACTGTCACAGAAACGAAATAAGAACCTTTGCAGTATCAAATGGCCTCGGTGTTTTTTTTGGTCTCGCCTGTGATTCATGACATTTGTGAAAGGTGCAGCCACCGGCTGTGTGTAGGCAGGGAAGAGCAGCTAGCGACAAGCCCTGTCTTCACCTCTCTGCTCGTTCAGTTCTTCTAAGGGTTAAGTTTTACTTTTGGGAGCTGTCTTTTTGGACATTTCTTTTGCAGTGTACTGTTACCAGTGCTTATGAGCATTTGGCAGTCTCCATCACTTCAGTTTCCACATTCTCCCAGCCAGCTATGACTCCTCATATTGGATAAACATGTCTGGTTTTGTTAAATACTCAGTTTCAATGAATATAACTCTGGAAAGAGCAAATCAGTTACCAGGATGAAGCAAATCCATGAGCGGAGCAGCTGACTGAGCCAGGAAAAATGTTCATCGGGAAGTCATCCGAGCAGGGCTGTGCCCGTGGGGCATTGGCAATGGGTTTATTAGCATTCCTGTAATCAAGTGTAGGAAGAGCTCATGGAGAGGAGAGATCTACCAGGCTGCTTTGTGTTTGGTGATGTTTCTGCAGCAGATGAGAATGAATGGTTTGTCCCTGGGTTGGTTTGGTTAGCGCTCCCCGAGGTTTAGGACTGGGAGGAGCTTCTGCCAAAGCGTGTTGCTGACGCAGCTCTGCTCTGTTGATTTTTCCTAGATTTAGTAGATCTTCCTTCTTAATCCCAGCACAGCCGTGGGGTCAAAACCCTAGCCCAGAGATGGATGTGTGCATGAAAAAAGTGTCTGTGTTTGGGGTGAGGTGTTTGTGAAATGAGGGCGCCTTTGCAGTCAAGCGGGTTTCACCAATTGCTGGCAATTTCAGCTGTCATATTTTAGGAACTGTGCAAGCCCATGCAGCTTCAGAGCTGGCCTTGTAAGTCTTCTGAGGAGGATGATGGGGGAGGAGGGGGGGTAGAAAACTTTGGTTTGACGCCTCCCATTAATGTTAGAGAGAAGCAGTCCCTGAAAAAGCCATCTTCTGCCTGCCCAAAGATCAGGATCCCTTGCGGAAACTGAAAGTAATACTCATGAATGATCAGCAGTATACTGATCTCATCTGACCTTTACTTCAACATGGCTTATCCAAAGCTTTTTATGCTTATCCAAACTTTGGCTCCAGACCGCACTGCAAACCCAAGCTATTTGGGGCAAATCCTGGTGACCTCTCTTTCAGCTTGCTTTCATCAGGAGGATGAAAAGAGGATTAGTAGCCCATGGACGGGGTGTCCCAAGCCAGCAAATAAAACAGTCCTCCCCATCTTGGAGCTGATTTCTAAGTCATGGTGTGCTTGAGGATCTTTCTGTGCCCAGTCTCAGAGACCAGTTCTTCAGAAGACAGATGGCCTGCGGGCTGCTTTGGGCTTGAGAAACACAGAGTCAACCACAGCATTTAAAATACCTCTTAAAATAGTTCTCTTTTTTTTTCTTTCGTTCTTTTTTTTTTCCCCTGAAAAATTTTGCTCCAGATTTGCCCAGCAACTACAGAAGCCTTTTCATTCATCTTATTTTCATAACTGGGAAACTGAGATCAAGGTGGCCACAAGCCCCAGTCAGGCAGAGGACATGGGGCTGGAGCCGATGCCTGAAATTAGGACAATTTTTAGTGATCTTGCTGCAGTTGGAAGTTTGCCCTGGTTGAAGCGAGGTGCCTGTAGACAGACACCGACCCTCAAGTGTCTCAGCCCTGTCTCAGCTCCAGGTCCCCTCTCAGAGCTGGCCGTCTGGATGGCAGCTTTGTCCTGCTTTCCTGCCGGTTGCTGCTGGGAATTTGGATGCATTTTAAATGGGATTAGACTCTGCTAGTTCAGCACAAGAAGTCTGAAGAGGCTGCACTGACAATTCAGGGCTCATTTATGGAGTTTTTGTTGAGCATCAGTGTGCTCATTCTTTCTTTTTTCTGCAGTAAAATCACTTTCATAATTTACAAGAGAAACTCCTTCAGGTGTCACCTAATCAACATACTTCCACTCAGTCAACAGAAAACTTGCCTTCAGCCCCTTAGCTGAGGCACACTGGAACCTCCAGGCAGTACAGCAGGTCTGGCATCAGGGCTGGGATGTACAGGGTGAGTTCCTCAGAGGTACGTACCACCGTGGCCTCCAAAAAGGGCGGCATGCTGGACAGGTGATACAAGCACATCTTATGGTTTTGCTACTTGTATAAACCCAGAAAAATTACATAGAAACAATAGAGATTTACAATAGGAAAAAAAAAACAAACAACAAACCATGGTACAAATGTGTTTAGCTTTGGGTAACACTCTTGCAGTGGTGACAGACTAAAGACAGAGGTGAGGGAAGGTTTGAGGGGAGGTGGGAGTCTTTACTGAGGCCAGCTAAGAAAACTGGAGAAAGAAACAGGGACATAAGTCCTTCTACAGTTCAGAAAACTCTTAATATTTGAATTTTTCTACTCTTTTTTATTTCTCTAAGGTTGTATACCCAGAAATCCCATCCAAAGGAACTCTTTTTACCCATGCACAGAAGATCACAGAAAATGCTGGTCCAAGTCAGAAACAGTGACCTGAGAGAAGATGTTCTTTGGAAATTGCACTTTATTTTCCCTGATCTGAGTAGTGGGACTTATATGCAAGCTTTTTCTTTTTCCTTATAAGTGTTCTTGAAGTGTTGAGGCTTCCTGTGGGATCCTCATTGGATCTATTTTTTTAAACCCAAGAACTGCTGGAGCTTTTTGCACTGCTTGTAGACATGCTCCTGAAAGCTTGACCTCAGTCTCAGCTTCTTAGGGCAGCAACAGGAGTGGACAGGGAACATAGGCCACTGCAGACCAAGTGGCCCAATGGAAGGCTGCCACCAACCTCCCTCTGCCATCAGCCTTACCCCACTGCTGCTGCTGCATTTCTGCTCTTCAGCAGCAGGGCAGTAAGACATCAGGAAAATATCTCCTCAAAAATGGAAAAAAATCTGGCACCTTAGTTTCTTGAAGCAGTTCAAGGGAGGCTAAAGCAGGGCTGAGACAAGAGAGAGAGAGAGAAGGACCACCCATAGAAGCCATGCCTCCACAGGCTCTCCTACACCATTTTATTTGCACTATGAATGCAGATGTCCGTATGAAGGAATCGCCATGGGTTTTGTCTAACAAAGT
>JAVJGJ010000062.1:48342926-48381895 GCA_035590215.1 Microhierax caerulescens
GTTTTGTCTAACAAAGTTCATCGTGGTCTGGGAAGGCCCATTCAAGCGTGGTTTTGGTGGAGGTTTGGTTGTGGCAGGTTGTGATGTGTCTTCTGCTGGAATATTGGCTGCAAGTCATATCAAAGGCCTGCTGTTGCTCACCGTACTGCATTATCTTCAAGTAGAATGGGAGCAGCTCTGCTTCTCACTCGTACAGAAGGACAGGGTACATTAAAAAAACTCCAGGGGTGTTCGCTGCATGTTTGACTTGCTAATCCTGAATACTGGGCTGTGATAAAACCCAGTAGAAATAGGGCTGGGAAGGAGTGGGGTGGCACTGAAGCTGCAGCCCTTACAGATCATGATCAGGGCTACAAGGCAGGACAAAATGAAAACAGCTTTCAGCCACGCTGGCTCTGGTGAATTGAGATGGTTCTCAGGAAGAATTGTTTGCTTTGTAGTATTTTTTTACTGTAAAATGTAGTTCAGATACACTTGCCTGAATTAGAATTGCATCTCTTAGTGGAATCAAAAATGCTGCAGTTAGCTGAAGGTAACCACCTTGATTAGTAGAGACTCGTGGGAGCGTGCTGGGCGCTATCACTCAGCTTTTTAATTGCTTTTTAAAATAGCAGTATACACAAAGCAACGCGTTAACCCATGAAAAGTCAAATGATCTCACTGATGGCAAGGGAACAGCACACACACAAAAAATGCCGCAGGGGGACATTTATGGCAGCAATAACCAGTTTTCACTTACCCATCACTGTGACGGGGCTGGCAGGCAGCAGGAGCTGTGCTAGCCATTCATTTGCTGCTCAGCATCCATGAAATGCTTTTTCCTGGACCAATTCCCTAGCAATACGTCCAATTCTGCAGCCAAGCTGTTCTCTCAAGATAGCTGAAGCATATAATTTTATATATGCGATTATATAGTATAGCTCTGTTTTGTTGGTAAAGCTAGCCCTGGAATGAAAGTAGTCTGCAAAACTATATCCCAGGGAGGAAAAGTAATCCCTGTTCCTCTCAGCATCTCATGCCCTATATAGTAGGGATGCAATGTCTTCTTTCTGAAAGCTGGGGATCTTTTGACTTTTTTTTAAAAAAAATAATTAAGGAAAAAAAAAGCAGCAGCAGAAGGAAAACTGGCATACTGTCAAACCCTCTCCATCTACAGTAATTTCTCACTACAAGGAAGGGAATGAGCTGATCTATTGTCTGAAGTGGAAACACTCCTGTGCACTCTGAATCCAGTGATCAGATTCAGATAAAGCTTCAGACTTTCAGCTTATTACAGTGCCTGAATTAGGTTGAGAAGGAGCCTATTTTTGCATAGTTGACCATTACAGTATCTGCAAAATTTCTTGCCAGTCTGAAGAACAGTTATGCCATTTTACCACACTGCTGTCGAGGAAGGTGTCTGTCACGTGTGTGGGCATCCTTCTTCCCGGGAGCCCTCTTCAACATAACCACACTAAATCCAAGTGAATATGAACAGTATTTATGTAATATTTGATCTGACATGGTTCTTCCAACTAAAATGCAGCCAGGAGGCTGCAGATTTGATTGCCATCACACATGTGATATTTTTTAGATATTGCTAACTCTAAAAGGCAGATTAGGCTGCTGCTACTTGAGCTGTGCTAGCACCTCCATTCTGCTGTTTACTCGCAATAGTGATCGTGATGACCAAATGGCATTTTGACCTGTAGCCCAGATTTTACTTCACTGTCCTTTTCAGGGGGTTATTTCCACCCACAGCATTTTCCAGAGTGATAGAACAGCAACAAATTATTGTTTCTATTACCTTGCTGCAGTACTTAAGAAGAAATATTGATCACAGACATGAACCAAGTCCCCTTGGTTTAGTATTTAAGCTAGAATTAATGCATAAATATTTAAAATTTTATTATTTTCCATGAATTATCGGAGTACAAAAACCTCTTGGCAAGCAGCAACCACATAAAACTTATATTAGAGACAGAGATTTTTAGCGTCTCTCTTTCGTGTATATGTATTTGCCTTATTTGATTTATTCAGCTGTCTGGTTTGGAAACCTCGTTTTTGCACATTCAAAATAATGACAGCAATGACAACGATTGACAGGAATTTTGAAATTTAAGAATCAAAGCCACCACAATTTCATCTGCAGTCTCCTTCTGTTGATATTTAAGTGTCCATCATACTTAATTCACGCATTCATTACTTGTTCCTTTGATGGAGCAAGGTATCAAATAGCAATAGGGAACTGACTGATTAGGACCATCAGCAATCACTTTTTTTTTGGTCCATTAAATTACTCCCCAGCTGCCTGATATTATCCAAACAGCAGAAGTATTAGAGGAATTTTCATGCTCTAGTCAATTAAAAAGGAATCAGTCCTTCTGAAGGAACATATATAAATACATGTATAAATATGGATACCCACTGATACTACCCAAGAGGCTAAAGAACTGGAGTGTATGTCTTACCTTTTCATACTAATGAAAATTAAATAGAGGAAATAAATTCTGATTTTTTTTACAAGGGGTCATGTATCTGGTCCTGGGAATGTAATCCTATTTTTTAGAAACAAGATCATACAATAATTAATGCCTTTCAGCTAAGAATGTGGAAACCTTTCAGACAAGCATTTTTCTCAAACACCTTTTCTTCCCCCTTTCTCTGTTTTCCCTAGAATTATGGAGAGCATTAGCAGTTGTCTTGTTCTGGAGCACTGCATCTCTTCCCTCAGCTCTTTCTTGTTACCCCTGGTCACTCTGGTCTCTTCAGAATCACTAAAATATTTTTTCCCCTTTTCTCTTTCCTCTGTATACTAAAGTCATGGGACCATCACTTATTCATGCCCCTGTCAGTCCAGCTTACCTTCAAAATCCTTCTGAAAACTCCTTTTTTCTCAGGAATTCCTTCCTTCTTCCAATTGGCAAGAGTGCTTGGTCACTCCTCAACTATTCCCCAGCTGCTGCCCGTGTTTGGCCTGGCATCTGTCTCCCACGCAGGGTATCAAGCTTCCCATGCTTTGCTTACAATAATAGGAAACTTAACACCCATTCTGTAGACTGTTAATGTAAAAAGATTTTTGGAGGTTTCCTCAAAGAAATCACCAGAGAATGTTGTATTGGCAACCAGCTGTTAGCAACCAGAGTCCTCACCACGTTCCTGTTTAACTATTAAAATTACCTTTCTAACTCACATCTCTCAACTTCTGGTGACAAAATAGAAACATTTTTTTTTATATGCTTTAAAATTATTTTTTTCCCTCTGTATCGCAGGTGTCAGTCCATCACGAAGCATGGTGTTTGCTCAGTTAGGCCTGTAGCTGCTGGCCAGGTGAGCCAGCCAGGGCTGAGCTCTGGGGACACTCTTCGGGGCGGAAGGTGTCATGGTGACACAGCTGGGGACCGACTGGGGAACCCCCTCACTGCTGTTAGACACCTCAAAGCTCCTGGGGAAATTCTTTCACATGCACCGACTTGCATACAACCTCACTGTATGTGTCGCCCTGTTCTGTGAGGTGATAAAAATCAGGCTTGAGACCTGTTAACTGTGGCATCTACCCAAATTTAAGACGCTGAATGATTTGAATAATTGATTTATGTCTGGATGGGGTGAGATCTTGTTAGTCAATGCATTTCTTTTCTGCAAAGTTTGGGGTTTATGAGTATGAGGAGGTGAGGGCTGGCTGCGAGAGCTGGGCCACTTCAGCCCGGAGACCAACGGTCTCTGCCTATGCCGGGCAGGGCCGGGCTCTCTCCAGCAGAGCCCAGCGACCGGGCAAGGGGCCATGGGCACAGGCTGCGGCCAAGGAGGCTCCTTCTTACTATGAGGTAAAACCTTTTACTTTGGGGGCGCCCGGAGAGGCTGCGGAGTCTCCTTCTCTGGAGACATTCCAAACCCGCCTGGACGCGGCTCTGCGCAGCCTGCTCAGGGGGCCCTGCTCCAGCGGGGGGTCGGCCTAACCGAGCTCCAGAGGCCCCTGCCAACCCCGAGCGCTCTGCGATTCCCTGAAATCACCTTGACGCTGGACTCGGAGTCATTAAAGCCCCGCCGAGGGCCAGGCGGGAGCCAGGCCGCAGCCGCGCTGCCCGCGCCCGCCAGCAGATGGTCCCCGGGACTCAGGAATAACGGAGTCCTGCCCGGGCCCGGCCTCCCCGCCCGTTATTTACCCAGCAAACACAGCCGGCCTCAAGAGACATAATAAATAAATTGAAATAAACCTTGTTCCTCAACCCCCTGACAGCCTCCACCTGGGAAACGGCCCCCGTATTTAGTGCCTTGCATGCTCCATCCCCTGGCTTAGGCTGGCTTGTAAGCTGCCCCTTCTTTAGGTGTGACATTACATTACTGTCCTCAAAAGGAATGCTTCCTGATAAATATGTCGCGTCTCCACTGCAGTCGGCAAAAGCCACAATATCTGCTGGGGACAGGTGTGTCACCCCGCGGGGTGGCCGGGCTGGGCCTCCTGGCCTGAGCACCGGAGCTGGCTCCCCATGGGAGCTGCATTTCTAGAAAAAAAAATCCTAAAATACATTTGTAGGTGTCCACGCTTTTTTTAGGACGATAATAACGTGCTACATCACATTTCTCTCTGCCCTCGGTTGACCTTGCAAGAACTCTCACAAAAACCAGCTCTGAAGAAGGCCAGACCAGCAGGTCCCAAGCCAGGTGCCTGCAGGTTTGGTTTTATTACATGACCCCTGCTGGGCCTTCATCCCGCTTCAGCTCCATGCCCCAGGACAGAAAGGTTGGCATTTCCCTGGGGATGGGGTCAGGAGTGCTGGAGCGGGGCTGGGACATGCCTAGGCCTGTCCCCGCGGGGTAAGCCAGCGCACTGAGGACTTCATCCTGCTCCTCTGCAGAATTCCCGCCTTCCGCAGAGACACTGGGCCTGTGTCTGGAGCAGTTAGGCTCCAATTTTCCACTTAGCCAGAATGACTCCAGCTTTATGCCAGGGCAATAAAGCAAAATCAGGCAAATATGCTGTTGAAAGGCCAAAAAAACCCAGATCAATATGCAAGACAGGTGTAATGAATTGTACTCAAAGTAAGAACTCTTGCACTGCACTGATGGTAGTATCTTACCCCCCCAAAAAAAATATTTCAGACCTCTTTCTCTTTAGCTATTTTACCCAGATCTATTTCAAAACCCCAGCAGCTATGCTATGTGATGCTGGCATCGTTATGAGTTTGTTATGAAGGCTCTGAAGTTCATAGTCACGTCTTCCAGCTACAGGGGCAACCATAAAAAAACAGTTCCAGGTCTACGCTGTCAACATGACTACAGTGACCCAGAGCAGAGGGAACACTGATGGGACAAGGCTCTGAACTGAACATCAGGCTTTCACACCCAGATACATAAATAGCTTATTTTTAAAAGATAGCTAAATCTTTCCCCACAGATTTATAAACATTCTTCCATGTCTGGAAACAGTGTTGTAACATAGCATACATGGCCGCCAGTGAAGTGGAGCATTTTAAAACAAACAAACAGCAAAGAAATGACGATGGGCATGAAAACATGAAAGCAAATTCTCTGGAAGGTTTGTTGTTGGTGCCCTTTTAAAATGAAAGAGTCTGTGGATTTGTAAGAAGGTTCAAAATATTGACAGTCCAACCTCCCCAGCTTTTGTTTCTAAGCTCTTCCACCTTCAGCCGTAGTGCAATTTGTGGATATTAAGTATAATTTCTAACAAAACCCCATCTGTTTAATCCTGTTGCAGTAAGAAAGAAATTCAAATTTAATGAAAGTTAACAATGATTAGAGACTGCTATCACCTACTCATCACCAACACTGACTTAGGATAAACATGATGAAGGGCTTTTTCCCTCCAGCTTCCTGATTTTAATAACTAATGATGATCTGAAAGTCAATAAAATTAGAATAGTCTTGACGGGTAAACATAACCAATGCTCTGGTAAGCAAGAGCTACCCCCTAATCCATGTAATATTCTCATTAATGTTAACTAACATGAAATTAAAGAGTCGGCTGTGAAACTTTATAAAAAATGTAATACAGCATCCTTACTGATCTCTTGGTGATACCTGAGTGAAGACCAATGCTAAAGCAAAGTTATCATTTGCCAGCCACTGCGTTTCTTTGCTCTAATGAGGGGTGGGGGCCTCCTGCAGCCTTGTGCTCCACTGGAGCCATCAAGCATGGGTTACTGTAATCGCAGGCAATTACAATACAGTTGTTTAATTCAGAAGGACCCAACATCATGTATTTTTATCTATAAATTGCTGTGCACCACCCAATCTTTCCTTTGCAGTGGTTACCATTTCTTTCAGACTTTTAAGGCATTAGTTACCAGTTTTACTAATTGCCTTTTACTTCCCAAGCAAAATTTACTGATTTTAATGTCTAAGTGTTAAGCAAAAACAGAAATACATGGCTCTTCCTGTTTGACTCCTCCACTATTTGTGCTTTTCCGAATTCTGATGTAACTCATCCCTGATGTCACCTTTTCCACTGGAAAATCAGTACTTTTTCCTTTACACCAGCTGTCATCACAAACACCCATGGCCACTGGATTCTGCCACGCATGCACTCACCTTTCGAGCGGTCTCCTTGGCACGTACGTCTTCTCTGGCAAGGCCTGGTTTTCATCTGGTCAGCCAGGGATACTTTCTGTCTTCTGGCTTGAAACTGCTCACTCAGAAAATCTGTTCGCTCAGGCTCAGATGAGTTCCCCAGTTTTGCCTCTTGAGTTAGTGCTGGATATGGACTACAGAGCTCCTAGCATCTCATCTCCTGCATCCTGAGCTTGTTTCAGAACCTCTCTTCTGCAGTTCTCTGTATCCCCCCCATGCCTGCACTCTTCCTCCAGGCTGTCGGTGCTCCCCAGCTGATCTGAAATCCTCATGTCCTGCAACAAGTCGTGGTGTAGGTCTCGCTATTCCAACTGTTTCCCTTTCCTTTCTAACACGTAAATAATCTGCCACTTTTCTTGTCCCTATGAATCAGGTGGTTTCTATAGAAAATAAAAAATATTTCTTCTGTTGAAGGAAAACACAATTTAATAAGTAAGGAAAGTCACTATGTCTCTAGTAGTTACAAAGGCACAGTAGAAATCTATTTTATTTATCATTTTGATAAGGACATGATGAAATAAGCTTCTGGTCTCAAGACTCAGGTATTTTACCCCTCTATAAGCTCTAATGCAGCAGAGTGGTCAATGGGCCACCAGTGCTGCCATGGGCACCAAGGAGATGCTGTGAGTGACATTGCTGTAGTGCTTTCTGAAATGAAAGCTTTGTTATCCCTGCTCTTTCAGTGTCTTCCAGCAGGCATTTTCTCCCCAGAAGCGAAGTAAAAACAAGATAACCCAAACCCAGGAAAGCACTTGGTGCTCACCTTCACTGGCGGCCATGGTATGCTATGTTACAACACTGTTTCCAGACATGGAAGAATGTTTATAAATACGTGGGGAAAGATTTAGCTATCTTTTAAAAATAAGCTATTTATGTATCTGGGTGTGAAAGCCTGATGTGGTCTGTAAGAAACTGCTTGGGGCTGGAAAGCTTTGTGCCCAACAGTAACTGTAGTTTGGATGGTTTAGCCCTTACCCTGAAACCTTCACAGACAGACATATGGTGAGAGATTAGTCCTTTGATCTCTATTACATCTTCCAGGGCATAAGTCACTCTGGATATACAGATTTCCCAAATGTTTGTAGCACTCCAGTCTATGACTCCCCTTCTAGTGCTTCCAAATGTATCATGGTTTGGAAATGGTGGCTTAGGGCTGATTTCTCCCCAGCACGGTAATATGGAATAAATAATTGATGCCAACCTGATAACAAATCTTTTCTTCCTGCAGGTTATTTACACTCTGTGAATTTCACCTACTGACAACAATTCTCTGGTGGATCTTCCCAGGGATAAATCCAACTATCCGTATAATTCCAGTTTGTGAATCAGTCCTGCTGCATTTTAGCAGGTAAGGAAGGAAATAAATTCCATTCCAAGTTTTTTTTGAAATACAAATCTTGATTTTGTGATGTATTTTCCTACATCACCAAGAAATAACTCTTAATTAAGTGTTCCATAGTGCACGTTTTTATTTCATCTTTTAGGTGTTCATGGAGAAACAGAGAAATCTGTTTTATTTCTTATAGCAATCATATTATATAAATGTATACGCCATTTGCTGTAGCATCCCTGTGAAGAAAAGGTGCTGAACAGGAAACTACCCTCAGGCCTCACATTATGTCTTGCTGGAACCTGAATCACATTTTTTTTTGAGAGCTCCTAAAACGTGTGGGAGACAGTAATGATCTGTACTGAGATAATACAAATAATTTTCTTAGTCTTCACAGACTGAAATTAATTGGTCCTGAGCATGGCTTTAAATATGTGACAGTAAAGAAGCACATAGTTACCCCACAGGAATAAGCTACCCTACATTTTAATGTTGCATCATTGTCTCATTTTGTATTCCTGGTCATGTGATATTGACTTTGGAACAGGAGGCAAGATGTTTTAATTGCACATAAATAATTATGTAAATGTACATAGCAATGCTTGTGGAAATTAATCATCCATTAGCACTCTGGGAAAAAAAACCCAAGAAATGGAAATCAGATGAGATATTGCTGCTAAAAGCTGAGTTGAAATTGTTTCATTTCACAATCAGCATTCATGAAATAATGCTTGATGAATATCGATTTACCTTGCTGCTGAATAAATCTGCCTGAGGGAGGAGACACTTCCCAGAGAGGGCAAGTAATATTTGTAATAATTAAAGGCCCATCAAGTGCTCACAAAGCAGCTTATGGAGGAGGGTAAACTGCTTTTATTCGTATTTGCGAATAAGGAGAGAGTAATGCAAAAGAGACACTTGAGTAAAATCACTAAAATGGTATAGGACATTAAAACCCCAAAAGAATAGAGGGTATCTGCTGGCTCTGCAGCGTACCTCCCACCACGGAACACTGCCACATCACTTGCAGGGTCAGCTCACAGGATTTCACAGCAGGGGCAGCCTGTGGGCATGCACAGAAAAGAAAACATCTATTTCCAGTGTCTTGTAAGATGGTGTGAAATTAATTCATAATTCCAATTTTGGCTTCTTTAACCAGCTGATGGGCTTAGGCTGGCCCTTGAGCTGTCCCATGGTGCCACACACCTTTCCTCTCTAGGGTGCTGCCCCTCTGATACCCACCCTGCCTTGGCAGCTGCCTGGGTTGCTCCTAGGGAAGAGCTACAGCATTTCAGGGCTGGAGGATACTGTGAAGACCACAGGAGCAAAAGAGCTGAGGGCCTTTGCTGACTTTTTGCCCTTTACTTGATTGCCTGTTTCTTTAAAGTGAATTTACCGATTTTTTTAATTATTATTTAGTTTTTTCTCCTGCTATCCCCATGAGACATTCTTTCCTATGAGTCATGCACACCATAAAGAAATTACTGTTTGGCTCTAAGTTCTGCTCCCATGCCTGGAATCAACATTTTTTTCAGTGAGAGATAGGAAATGAGCTGAATTTATGGGTGATTCATTATTTACTATTTTGACCTGAGATGTGTTTTTACCACTGGCTTTAAAAGAAAAGAAAATCATACAATAAAATCCCTTAAACACAAGGCCAAAGCTACATGTGACTCATAACACTAAACAAGCTCTTTAACCATTCTTTACATCTTATACAGTAATAATCTTTATATCTTTTGATGTTGATTTTACATTCTATCAGAATTATTAATGTGATTAATTATATTCCAGAATAGTCTCTTAGTCATTTAAAATACCCTTCAAGAGTATTTTTTCTCGTATGGCTCAGAAACACAGTATTGTTCATGTATTTATATTCTTCTGCATGTGTATGATGCAACATAGTAAGGCACTTCCTAAACACCTGTATAGCCTGGATGTAAAAATCATACAGATATATATAAACAAAGCAGTCCTGGGCACTGAAACCTATCTAAGCTCAGAAATCCAAATCTGGAATAAAACAGAATTCCAGATGATAAAAGAGCAAACCACATCAAAATCTGATGCAATACTCAGAGGCAGAGCCCCAGGAGCCACTTCCATTGGGGACAGTTGGAAAGGCCCACACACATGGACACTTTCTCATCAGCAGGATTTTTAAGGGTATTATAGTGTTAACTCCAGGTGGATTATGACCATTTACCGTTACAAGACAATTCCAGCAGTGCTATTTGCCTGAGCTCCAGCCCAATGGGCAGACCCCAAGAGCAGCCCAGCCCAAGCCATCAAAATCCTCCTGGAAGCCAAGAAGGTGAAACCTAACCACTGCTGCCTGTAGTAGGGATTTTGCAATGTTACGTAGAATCATAGTATCGTTTAGGTTGGAAAAGGTCTTTGAGATTTTGTCAAGTCCAACTGTTAACCAGGACTGCCAAGTCCACCACTGAACCATGTCCCTAAGCACCGTACCTGGCAAAGTCCATCCTGGGATCAAAAGCAATCACAGACTGTCCAGAGATGGGATTTCTTAAACCATATAACTGCTGAAGGTTTGCTAAACACCAGGGTTTGCCCATTTTTCTTCAACGCTGCCAGGTGAGGTATTGAAATCTATTTTCTCTCCCTACTGGCTTGCTTCTCAGTATGTCAAACCACTTCTGGCTTTGAGGGGTTGACCTTCCTTCATCTCCATCACTAACAGTGCTGATGTGCTTCTCTGAACATGTGGGGGTCTTGCTCCATGCACAACTGTGTATGTATGGGTCACAGCTCTGCTCCACTTAGGACCCCACCATGGATCCGTAAATCAACAGCGACTATGTAAACACCATGAATCAGCTCTTCACTTAAAGGAGTGAAAATAAAATCTGGATCAAGCTCTGAAAGCCTTGCTTGAACCCTTTGCAAGTCACTTCCTAAAATTAGATTTAGACATTTAGGTCATTACAAAGCAGATGCTGCCACCAAGTTTGTTTGGATGTAACTCACTGAGGCACTTTTGCCAGTAGAAACAAATTAGGAAATGCTGGATAGCTCATCAAATCCTAGTGATTTATTCATTTCAAACTAAAGCAGTTGCAGAAAGTTCTTAAGTAGTGCATTTCCATCCTTGGCAGATATTTATGAAAAGGGCAATGATTTTAATTTTCACTGCAGGAAATGGAACACATCTGGGATCAAGGAGTCTCTTTTATAGTAGCCATCCCTTCAGGTAGGAGGGGAAATTAAATTCCCAGAAAAGGTCACAATATATTTTTTTAAAATATATAAACTAAAATACTGTTCAGAATGATTTCTCTTGGTTGAAGTGAACATTATCCACTCTGTTCTCCCAGGATAGCTTCTGGATTTGAAGATTTTTTTTACAGTGCAACTGGCATTTCTATCTTGACTAATATTCTCACAACCATGCAGGGATAAGATTGCCTGGCAGTGAGATTGACTTTCTATGATCCATGCAAGCAGATGGAGGAAAGTACAAGTTATCAGTGACCTCTTCTGCCCTAAAAGCCACCCAATATATGCACAGTGTCACCAACCTGCAATTTTTTCACAAGTCCCATGATTTTTAGTTGGGAGGAAGAATGGGTTTAGAATCCTGGAAGCAGCTAAATTGGCATGTGCCGCCCTAAAATATCTTGAATCACTGAAAGCTGGAGTTAAACAAACAGGGGCCCTAAACTATAACTTACAAACAACACAACATTTTAAGCCATCCTACCATTTTTTGAGTCTGATTAATGAGTCTGAATGGTGGCATGTACAACCAGCACACAAACAGCATCTAACATTTTCCTATTTCTGCTTGGCTGCGACTACTTTAAACAATTACTTCAGAAGGGTTTGATGTCCAACTGGGCATATACTGTGCTGCTTGTGGTGAGGAGACCAGGGGCCTGTTGACCATCGCTGGACACATCAGGGACGATCTCTTAATTACCAGACATGTTGAGGCTGTTCTAGCTGCAGAGATGTCCTGCAGCTTCCCTCCTACCCTTCGCCAGTTGTAGAGGTGCAGGGATCTCTGCTCCCCATTCAAAGGGACTGTCCGCAGCTGAATCTGCTCGAGCTGTTAGGGCTCGTTCACTAATTAAAAGCAGGCCCATTTTTAGTCTTTTTCATCTTTGAATGAGTAATTTCGGGAAGATGTAGCAGATCTTACAAACCATGACACTACTCAACCCCGACATAGGACTGCAGCGACTGAAGCTCCTGCAAGCCTCCGCACAGGAAGCGAGATCTCAATGGCATTTCTGTCTCATTTCTGAAGGAGCCCAGCCCCGTTTCTCTTCCTTTTCAGAACAAGAACAATGTGTAGAAGTGTATATATATTGCTACTGCAAGCTGGGGTTTTGTTCATTGTTAATGCAGTGAAAAATACTGACTTTTCACACAGTTTTCTTTGTAAAGCCAACAGTTGGCTACAAGCAAATGCTCTGCAAGTACAGGATGCACATTACAGGAGGAATGCTCCTGCGCTGGCAAAGCCAGGTCCACAAAAGCAATGAAATGACATGATTAAAACTTCCTGTGCCACCTTAACCCAGCGCCTTCTGGCATAAGCATTTTAAGAAATTATTGAAGAATCATTTTTGTCATCACATGTCTGTTGCAGAGTGGAAAAGTGTTCAAAAATGAAGTGTCTGCATGTTCTGCCTTCTTCTTGCCTCCTGCATCTTGCAATATGCTGTTTAAACACTTTTTTGGAGACAAGATACTTAATGTCACCATCAGGGTTACAATGGTTCTCATCTCAATCTTGCCCAGTGAACATCCCAGGTGTTTATTAATAATGTGCTTTCATACCAATTTGAGGTGTGAAGATTCAGCTCCTCTGAACTATCCCTGCTGGGAAACAAGGACAGAGGGAAACGAATCTCCGAGGTGCCCACCTCTGCTCAGCTGCTGCCTTGGACTTGGGGTTCTTTCAGAGGATTCAGAGGTATGGAGCATTTCATTTATTTGACATGCGACTTCAGCTGACCCCAGTCAACAACAAGTTAGTGACAGCTCCGGAGCTCTGAATCAGGTCTCCAGAAAGTAGGCCATTAATAACTGGTGACTATGCAGGGAACTGATTAACTATCAAAGACACCAGGTGTTACGGGCAGCCCAGCCTCTTTTCCTGAACCAGCCTGATTCACACCCAGACAAAGTTTATCCTCTCCAGGAAAACAGGCAGGTGTCACACATGAAAAAGAAAAAGTATCATGGAATTGCTGTTCATTGGGCTGATTTATGTGAGGCTGCTCTAAGGCTGAACAAGTGCCCTCATGGGATATTCTTAAGTCATTTTCATGTTTTAATGTGCCTTTGGGTCTAACTTCTCTTATGTCTAGTTGCGCTAACCACAGGAGGAGAGGCAATGCTATCCAGATGGACTGGGTCGTCTTCAGCTTGTGTACCATTTCCCACTGTCAGAGCTACAAGAGCGCACATTCTGGGTTGAAAAGAGTAAATATAGGAAAGAGTCATTAAAAACACAGCTGTTCTATAGGGTTCTGTGCTGAGAAGACAGAACAGATTTGTGTTTGGACATAAGACCTGGAGTGAAATTTAACATTATGGTTTGGAGGGGCTGGTTCAAAACAAAAGAGAAAGAGGATCTGGGGCTTTTCCAGTAGCTCTTTGCTACTGCTACTGGCTCTTTGCTGTTGCAGTATTTTAAAAGGTCATAGTGAAAAATCCATTTGCTGGATACTTGTCTGAGTTTCCACCACAACTCACTGGATGACAGAGTCCACATATTCTAATTAATTTGTGCCTTGGAATTAATGTCTACTCAGGAGACTGAACTGCAGAGCCTTTCAGTGCATTTCTTTCCTGTTTTTCTCAGGCTGACATTTTCCAGTATGGCTGCATCTTTCAGGTGTGGCACATTATTTGTGCGAGACCTGAGGTGGGATTCAATAAACACCAGCCAAACCAGACACAGTGCACCTCAAAGAGGAAAGGTGCTATAAGGCATTATTGCTTATTTACCCTGGAAAGAAGCAATTCAAACAACATGTTTTCTTCCAGATTTAAGATGAACTTGCTGTTTAACTCTTTTATTGCCAAAGGCTGCTAAATTCCCAGGCAACAGCATGGCTGAGACAAATCACCCTTTCCTCTTCAATAATGGAAATGTGTACAATCGTTATTTTTTCTCTTCTTTTTCCTTTCTCCATCTCCCTCTTCTTTTCTTTTTCTGTTTGGGTTTGTTTTTTTTTTTTGGTTCTGGGCTTTTTTTTGTGGGTTTGTTTTTTCTTTTTGGTGGGAAAAAAAACTCCTGAGTTCCTTTACCACTTTCTGAGCTGAGGTACAATGGGGCTCTGCCAACCGTGACCTTTCACAAAATGGGGGAGGAGATATGATGGAGTTATAGCTTGTTTCTCATTTGTAATGATCCCTTTGCAAAATATCACCTGTGTTTCCAGGACCCACGAATGCACAGCCACTAAACGAAGCAAATGATTAATCTTTTTCTTTAATTTCTTTCAGAAGCTGCCACAGTGGCAGTGTTCAGCTGACCCATAAATAAATAAATATATGTACTTTGCAATCAGAGCATTTACATCACTTTAAAATGCATCAGCAAAAGGCAGCATATGGAAAATTCTGACAGAAAACATATGGGAAATTGCATCAGAAACAGAGACTTTTTTCTCTTACCTTCCACGGATGTTGATTTGCTCCATTCTCAACTATTTGGGGAAATAGCAGGGAAAACACATTTCCTTTTTTTGCTGAGTGCCATCTAAGCCCTGTGGACTGATAACTTCAGTGTTACTGTAATCTCTACCACATTCTGCCATCTGAGAGACTTCTTTGTCCTGAATCGCACGTTTCTTATTAATAATTACTCGGCAAAAGTTTAGATATGTATTATTCATAGGGGGGTTTTAAGTCATTGACACCACTTAACTCTGAAAACCAGTGCTGAATCAGCTTTCACAGATCCAGCAGAGCTGGGTGTCACCAGATGAAAAATACAACTATTACAGTAAAGCTATTTTTTACTTTTTTCCTTCCTAGAACTAATTGTTTTGATTATTTACCATTTTATTTCCTACTAGTGATCAGCAGCTATTTCTTGCCCTGCCTGTAACTGTGTTTATTTATTAATGGCAGAGATACAAAGAGAAGCTACTGCTGTAAGAGTGGAAACAATCTTAAATCATCTTCAGTCCTGGCTTGCATCTGGCACAGTCTCATCACCTAACAGAGGCTGTATGGGTTTGTAAATCAGAAAGGGGCCTACATTCTCTCACCAACAAAGAAAATCTAAGTGAATCAATCCTATGGACTCAGGAAACTCAGTGTTAATGATTACAGAAGGCTAAATTCCTGACATTACAGGTAGTACAGACTCCTTTTCATTTACATCCCAGGCGGCTACAATTCATTAGTGTGAAGAGCAAAATCTTAAAATGTACCTTTCATATCATGAAAAAAATAAAGGTCCAATTTAAGAAGAGTGGCTTATTCAATTTCATTTAAAATTTTAAAGTTTTCTACCCACAAACAAGAAAAAAACCAAGAAAAAAAGACTGATCTGGCAAAGGCAGGATGGCCGGTATCACGGTGTGTGTGCCTGTGCCAGGTGCTGCTCCTTCCAGCACAACAGGAAAAGACAGCTGCAGCCTGTGCCGCTGGCTTTATAACCACACAAAGATTTTATTCCATTTCAAGCCTTCAGATTTTGGTTTGTAACAAAATAGGGACCTTGGGTGCCGGGCCGGGAAGCCATGTGGCCACAGAAGCTCCCTGTGCGGCAGGGCTGAGCCCAGGCAGGAGGCTGGGACAGGTGGGTCTTGGGTGGGACGTGATTCAGAAACATAGCCTGAAATTACCTTTTCTAGCTAGTCTGTCAATGCATTTGTCATTCCCTTTCAATCATTTTACTTGCATGGGATTAAAGACAATGTTTTCTCTAACATTAACTTCAAGCAGTACTTTAAGGCATTACTTTTTAATTGTACAAGTTGTGATTTTTTAAAAAATTTATGTGCTTAAAAATTGTGTCTTTTCTTTCTTTCCTCTTCTTCCTCCAGTATCAGTGGACTGAGGTGAGCAGCAGACACTTCTTAGTCATAGTTTTGGTGATGATTTGGTAACCTGGTATCTCCTTACCCTGGAAAGACTTGCACCACGAAGACAATGCAATTCTCAATTAGGTACAAGAAGCAGTACTTTATTGTGGTCTCCAACCTCCCCAAATTCTTCCATCCAGAACTACTTGCTCTCAATTTTAGAGCATTTCTAAATGTACTTGTTACCCTTTTATGCTGACTCCAGAATATATACACCTTGAGCTGACAGCAGTACAAATAATTTCTGGCCTTAAAGGTTTTAGAAAGGCAAAGACAGATGGGATGAATAAAGTTTTAAAAACTTTCCAAACCATTTCTCAGATCACTTTTTTTCTGTAGCAGGAGGCTGGCAGCCGTGACCTGTGCTGGGAAATGCTTAGTGCACCAGCGTGGCCTTGGTATTTGTAGGCTAATTTTTGTTTTGAGTATAACTCTTGACTCATGGAAAAATAATCTAAGTGTTTTGGGCTGGTCCCTGACTTGATCTTCCTTGAATTAATGACCGTCTGTTTCAAAATAAGCGTGGAGAAGCTTTTATGATAATGTTTTTATCCTCTTGCTCTCTCCCTTGCCTGCTCTTTGAGAGGCAGAAGTCAGTGGAAGGCAGTTCCCAGCAGCTCTTCACTATGTGGGTGGTTGGGCTTTTCCAGTGAGCAAAATTCAGCGGTCAGCTCTACCAGGGTCCTGCTGCCACTCCAGCACTGCCGTCTCTGAACGTGAATTGACATTTCATGTTAAAAATTAATGCTAAGATGTGAAATTAAATCAGCCAGTTATAACAAGAGTGCTACAACAGTTGCTTTAGGCAAATGGCAAACATCCCTCCAAAAGTCCGTACATTGGGAGGCACACACACCAAACAAAATCTGAAAAGCTAAATTTAGTCCGGATAGGAAATTAGCTTGAGGTTAAGTAAAGTTTTCTGCTACTTTGTTTTGTTTTTAGATTACCCAAGAGATGTTCCTTCCTGGAAAGGGAAATAGGACGGAGATACATAGCTGTTTTTCAATCCCTTCATTTACATGGACTCATTTCAAGTACGTTTTATCGTGTGTTTGTGATTTAAACCTTACTGGCTCCTATTTTCAGATGGAAAGATTTGAAGTGCCAGTACTAGGTCTGTGTGCAGCCCAGCTCCTATCGGTACCTCTCTCCTGGGCAGGGGGACACCCTTCTTCCAAACTCTTACCTACTCTGAACACGAGTAGACAATGTAAAAGTTTATTTAAAAAAAAAACAACTTTGTATCCAGTAGTTAGAACCGGTATTTACTGCAAAATTGTATTTCAGAACAGATGAAAACTTATGAGCTCTGCTATGTAATGTCTACGCCGGAGGAGACACAGTTCTTCAATCCAGCAACTCTAGCCAAAGCTCAGTAAAATCTAACCCACAGACTTTCTGGATACATATTTTATTATCTACCCTACCTAAATTTTTTGCTTGAACATAATTTTGCTTGGAGATGATGCTTCTAAACCTAAATCCTGGCACTAAGCAGCCACGGCTGGCTGTGTGTTTGCATACCTCAAACCAGATCTATAATTTCTGATCTTTTTCATTAAAGATACCAGTTTCTTTGTATAATTTTCTCCTGTTTGTTTTGCAATAATCAGGGTAGAAGTAACTGTAGGAAAGCATGGAGTTACAGGTTTATTTACTGAGCCAGGATATAAAGCTAGTTGCTTAAGCAAACACAAACTGTTTAAACAGTTATTTGAGCAAATATAAAGGATGAGGTACAATGGAAAGGATTCTGAAAATGCTCTGAAAGTGGGGGCTTGGTGGGGTTTTTTGGTTATAACAAGGTTATACCATAACTTCTTAAAACTGCTGGGACGGTGATAGGAGAGGAGAAGGACCCTCAGCACTTGTATAATGAGGGTTTTTTGTTGTTAAGCCTTCTATCTGCGCTGCTGGGGAACCCCCGCAGGGAACTCATGCTCCCCAAGCCTCCTGCAGCCCAGGGGTGGCAAAAAAAACTGTGCACAGGGGAAAACTAGCCCTGGCCAGGGCTTCCCCCATCCTCCTTTGCTGGAAGCATGGCTGGATTGGGATCTGTAGGGAAAAACTGGTGAGAAACTGCTTCAGTGGCCCTGCATGCTCGGGGACTTCCAGAGCTGCGGCAAGCCAGGCTAAATAGTTCTGCAGTGGAACCTCCCTTTGAAGGCTGCTATTTACTTACACCAAAGTTATTCTTTCAGAGGAAGCGATAGGAATGTACGACTTCAGAGCAGGAAATACCACTGTCTTAGTAATACCGTGCACAGGCACACCGGGCGTTAGGGTGGCATTGAGCTGGACAGGCAGCCCTTGAAGCAGTCTTGCACCCGGAGGGCTTGCAGGAGAGTGACTTCTTCCCATTGCCTCGGCTGGCAGGGTCCTAGCCAAGCACTGCCGCGCAGTGAGATGGAAGAATCATTTGCAGAACAGAAATAGGAAATGTTGGAGGTTATTTCTTGAAACTCAGCTTACTGCTTTTTGTATCTCATCCTTACAAAATGCCTTCAAGTCCTAGTCAGGCCTGGGCCAGAAGAAGGGTATTAGAAACAACCTCTGAACTTCAAAGCTGTTAGTTCCCTTTGCATGTATAGAACAGCTTTGGTGGTACATCTCGAGATATAAGGTACCCTGTAAATGATGCTAAAAAGTAGAGGACAAAAAGGCATTTTTAGCTTAGCAGATAGACTACTGTTATCCTTACATGCACTTCATAAATAATTTTTTGACTTTTTGGAGGTTTCTGAAGAGTGCATTATTCACAACACCTAGCTATTCCTCCTGAAAAGGAGTGTGTTCCCTGGCATCTTATGAAATGCTCATTGTGTTTAATAATTAATATTTTTTCAAGTATCTGTGAGTTTTTTCTATTCTGTACAACATGTGCAAGCTCACCTCTCAAAATGACAAGAAGGAAAGATGGAGCTGAGGGTTCGTCTTGGCCATGACACCTTTCCATTGCATTTCTTGACAATCTCCCTCAGGATCCTTGTCACGACAATCTGGTTTCATCACAGCGTTTTACTCCATGGCTCCTGATGAGGCCAGTTGAGGAAGCTGCTTTTAAAAAGGTAAGGAAAAAAACCCAAATAGAAAGTAATTATTGAAATTAAACACTGAATCAGAATTACATTATGAATTTCTTTTGCATGTCCTGGCTTAGCAAAAAGCTCTGTCCTACAGCTCCCAATACTCCATCTCTTTGGGCCTTCCACAGTCCTCTGTGCCACTGGAAAATGCCATTACAAAATGGTACCATTTAGAATCGTTTTCTTCCTAAGGTGCTGTTTTGCTGATTGACTGAATACCAAGCTAAAATGAATTCCAAATCAAATATAAGAATAAATGCAGTTTATTTTATAACAATATAAATAAATGAAAACAGCATGCAATATGATAAAAGGAAACAGAACTAGTTATTATGCACAATATGATAAAAGAGCTATAGGAATGAAGTATCAAATCATTACCGTGAAGCGTTACAGAGACTAAGAAAAGGATACCCCACCAGTTACATCCTTAACATCACCCAGGCCCACCCTTTGGCTGGGAAGCCCCGTTGCAGCCGGCACCAGGAGTCTCTTGGTAACTGGGAAAATTCCCATGCGGTGCGTCTACCTGTAGGTGAGGCTTCTGTCCCAGCCCCGAAGCTTGCTTGCCTTTATACTCAGTGAAAACCAAGAATAGTTTACACACCCAGTGTATGTAAACTTTTAAGTTTAAGCTAAGTGCAGGCACGCACTGTCTCATGATTCACAAGGTTCACACACGCCAGGGACGTGGGCCAGACGCCCGAGCGCAGTGGTGTTACACCATGACCCAGCTGCACACAGTATTTATTGTCTGGACGGTCCTGCTCGTATCTGGCTTGTTCAGGGGGCTCAGAACAAACACCACCTGCTCATTGAAGTTGTCCTTGAGCTCCCTGAGCTCCCTGTCCAAGTTAATCAATTCCTAATTAAAGACAAAGACCTTTTCATAAGCAGTAATCAATTTCATAAATTTTCACCACAGGTGCAACTATTTTCCTTTCAGCCAGAGAATGCTGATGGCACAAGAGACGGCAAAGATTTTTCCTTGCAAGCTGTGAGGTTTGGTGTGGTGTTTGAACAGGTATGTAAAGCACAGAAACAATATGGTACAAGTCTCAAGATTTAGCATGGTTTTCAGAAGGTGCCAATATGCTACATGTGTTATGTGCGTATTTCTGGAAAATTATGAATCACATAGTTTTTTCCTGTAAAAATGACAGCTGTTTTCTAGGATGTCAAATCTGTAACTCCTTCCAAATAGCAAAACAAATTAAGTAAGACTAACTGAAGTGGTAGGCAGAATATTTTGAAGAATGGGAAGCAGAGCAGATAGCATCCGATTTTGCAGCACATCTGTGATGAGGAAGGGAAGAGGGGCCATCTCCATGCCAGCACCGTGCGGATAACATGGTCCATGCATGGGACTGATGCATGGTAACAAAACCCATTTCTTTTATCAGACCCCAGTTCATTCTGGTGGTGACTGTACAGGGATTTTACAAAACATGCAGGCTTCTTTTATAGGCAACACAATTCGTAGAATTCCTCTTCATTTTCAGCTTCCTGTAGATTTTCCTCCTGTGTGCGTTGGATTAAGGCCGCAGTAGATTGTCGACAACAAAGCAGGTGAAACATTAGCTCCAAATGGGAGAGGACCTTCCAGCAAACAGTGTCTGTCTCCCCAAGCATGAATGAGCCATATGCCAACAGTCCCAAAGAGCACGTGTCATACAGACAGGAACGCTCAAACATACTTGAAAATGTTTTCATGGCCTTTCCAGTGCTACAAAAACATGTTGCATGATAGTTTCATTGTGATATTTGCCCTTTAATGAGATTATCTGGTACCAGTGTTTTTCTTCTTTGACCATCTTTTAGAAGCCAAAATTCCACAAAGGAATAATTCACATTTATGAACTCTCAGGTAAAAGCAATTAAACATGAAGCTTCATCATACAGCTTTAATATTGGAGTAAGAATTCCCATAGCAAAAATGGTGTTTCTGCTTGTTTGTGAAATTACCTTCATTTAAAGTAGTAATTTGATGTTGAGAAGAAAGGCAAACAATTACAGCAAACACTCTCTGTGGTACAAGTATGTTCATGCTTTTTCTGTCATCTGACTGCAAAGACAATATTTACATATGCATACAAATCATATCACATATTGAACCAGTGTTAGAACTGCAAATATTAAAGCTGCAATGATATTTTGTTGATATTTTAAACACTTGATGCTGAGGAAATGCCAAGGCATTGACAAAACAGCTGGTTGTCAGGTGTTTTGCAGGGCTCATCTTCAGGAAGTTGCTTTCTGAACATCTGCAGATATTAAGCGTCAGGAAATTTATTTCATCAGCTCCTTTCTAATGAAGCCCAGTATCACCCAACAGGGCATGACAGAGAGATCCATCCTGGTACTCACTGTATTTTCTAATTCTTCTCTTCCTGAGGAGCAGATAGTGCTCTAGGAACATAAAGAGCAGCACAGAAAGTCCCTCTGCTTTCAGTAGCAAGTTGCATGTTGAGATGACAATGGAGACGGTTATCATAGTACACATGTTGTTGCCATTTAATTATTCCCCTTCCTGTAAAAAGTCTGGCTTTAATTAAATGTCAAAATAAAGTGAGAACTTTTCTCCAAGCCATTTTAAAGTGCTCACTTCCTCCTCTGTGTTCTGTGGTTTATTAGATTTGAATGAGTAATGGGGTGGTTTCATTTGTTTAGTAAAATTAAAGTGGCCAGTAACAATTTCCTGTCTGAGCAAACTGTGGGCTGATTAATAATATCGGTGATGGTGGTGAATAGGTTTTGTTTTTTTGTTGGGGTTTTTTTGCAGCACACAGGTTGTGCTGCCAGCCTGTTGCTGCTTGGGGGTTTCCAGAGCTGCCACCACTTAACCAGGCTCAGTCTCAACCCTCACCGAGACAAATGTTGTGCTTACAGGGTTGGGCTGGCACAGAAGTAGTTCAAAAGGTGCCTTCAGAACTGAACACCAAAGCAGTGTGGAGCAGACATGTTTTGAACCAAAGATGATCTTCCTTCTTACCCAAAGATTTAATAATTTGCATTTGCAGGGCCAAATCTGGGTGTGGTATGAGCACTGCAAAGACCAGTAAGGTGTCCAAGTTTGGAATGTACATCTCTCATTCAGGGTGGCAGAGAAAGTGTTTGCCTGGTCCTCTCCAATGTGTTTTCCAGCACTGCTGGCAGGGTTGGCCATCCCTATCAGGGAATCCCTTTACTTTTCACAGAACCACTTTCTTCTTTAACCTACATGTAGCAGTTTTGCAGAACCCCATGATCCTGGGTCAAAACTCTACAGCATTCCACTAATTTGAACTAACAGCAAAACTGGTAGGGAAATCAAATGCATTGTGCAAGGCTTGGCAGAGAACTCAGTATTTTCACCCCCGCTGAAAACACCTTGGAAAACTATCTCTGTTTATACCTGAAAACATCTACATGTAACCAGGGGCTACAGCCTCCCAACCTAAACTGCAATTACCAGTTGACACAAACAATATTTAGCAGTTGGTCTTCCCACATGCATTACAGATTTTTGCCTGAATTTAATTCATCGCCTCTTCCAAGAGTCAGACATACAGATGGATACTGATCAGCTCACCCAAAATCCGGCATGACACAATCCTCTTGCAAAAGGCATTTGGAAAAGGATGAACTCTACTGCAGCTATTCTTGCTATGTCTAAACACTGATGTGGCATTTGTGGCAAGTAAGTGCTTATTGCATGTAAAAGAGCTCGGACTCTGACATGAAACAGAAAAAAAAAAAAAAAAAAAAAAAAAAGGCATAGTCCGTAGATTTTAAAATGTGGTGGCAGACACGGAGTACCAGAGAAATGTCAGGCTTGTTGCAACACCTATTGAGTCTGTGACAAAAATGCTGTCTCCAATTATTGCTGTTCAGTTTATGACAAATACAATGCCTTTGCCATTAGTAGGCAAACACAAGGGCCTGTCAGCACCTAAGACTTCAAAACCCTACATTGACATCCAGTAGTTTGTTTAAAGAGCTGATTCAACAGGCTGCTGGCGTGGGTTTTTTGCTAGAGTTACTTCTTCAGCCTTTGCCCATTGATCCTCGAGTCTACATATGACCATTAACTGACTTGGCTTTTTCTAGAAGCTGCAGAGTGTTTCAAGGGTCATGGTTAGCTAGAGGGCTGACACAGATTCTGTAAATAAAATACTTTTTTTATCAATACTAGTGCCTTCTACAAGGGATGCCGGAGCATGTACAGGCTCCACAAGGATCGTTCCACCCAAGGCTCTGTTCTGGAGTGCTTGAGTTCCCTTAATTTTTACTGACATTGGTGTCAAAAGGAGATGCTTAGCACTTCAAAGAAGCTGTTGGTGGCACATGGACTCAAGCCTTCATGGAAAATGCTGGTTCGTTATCTCAGGAACGTAACTCACCAAAAGCAAGTTTTTCAGCTTAGAAAAAAGGAAAATTACTTCTGTGAAAGGAAAAACACATGATAAGTAGATATATCTAAAAAACCTCAAAAAGAAGCATACTTCTTTCCTTAATCATACTTCCTAATGCAGATAACACCAAGCCTGTGCACAGAAAGGAAGTCAGAGAAATGACGCTGTTCCACATGAACAAACAGGTTGCGTGGGTGTAACTGAAATCAGAAATTACACTAATAAATAATGTCTCTCCTCTGACAACCCAAAGTGCTCTGCAAATGTTATTTCAGTTGAGCAATAGAGATGGGCAAATATTTTATAGTTTTAGAGCTAAAGGTTCAGAGAAATGTAACAATATGTCTTGCTTGAGGTGAGACAGAAGGCTAACGAAGGGCAGGAACAGCACGCCTGTGTTACGACTTGTAGACCTGTGGTCTAACCACCAGACAAGAAAGGGCTTATTAAAATTAACAGTATTAGAAAAGATTATGCTTCCCAGCAAAATACCAAGTTCCTGTGAAGACCTGTGAATCGCTTGCGTAGCTTTTGCAAAGTTATTTGAGACATCGTCTGTGGTTCCTCTGTGTGCATCTGTGTCAGGACTTTTGAGTAGTTACTCAGAAGTTAAACATGTTTCTTTTCACCTTGTCTGCAAAACTCAGATTTCAGGTATAGATTACACCCTGTCTGCTTCACAGCAGGAAAACAAAGTGCCTAGAGCTACCCCTTCCTCATTTAAAAAGAAACTGTCTTTTTGCTAGAAAGTTCAAAGCAATGAGATTGCAGTTATTTTGCCAAATCAAATGCATAGCCAGAAGTCATCTGAGAATTTTAAATTACTAATAAATTAGACCAATTCCTCCAATATGGATCCTGGTTTGGGTTTGGGTGTAGGTGGTGAAGCATTGTTCCAAGCCATGTGACACATACTCATCTTCTTCCACCTCCTTGAGTCAGTCATGCCCCAGTGTTTCCTCACTTGAAGAACTGATTTTAGCACCTGATGGGGGTGGTGAAGCAGGAGTGATCAGTTTAGCCTACTAATCACGTTTGTCACAGAATGAAAATAAGCAACTGCAGCCTTTCCTCCTGTCATGCTCATTTGAAGGGTAAATTCAATCAACAGCCCATTTCCATTACCCTGAAAATGGGCGATTTCCTCTGTATTGAGGCAAGGGCTCAGATGACAAAACGTGGCTCTAGTCTATAGGAAGAGAAAGTTTGGGGGTATTAAGGTCTCAGCTTTCTTGCAGTTCCACACATATTTTCTAATTTTTTTTTGATTGAACAATATTTTCCAAATGGGCTCTTTACAAAGTGGGCTTTACTTTACAAAAAAACATGAATAAGCCTAATCTAGATCACTTGTGCAACTGTTTCTGCAAATCCTCATGAGTTTACACGCTACTCTGTGCCCTTTCTGACCCTCTAGCCCATGTCCCTCCCCCCTACCCCACTTCTACACTTTGAATTTTAGTGCACAGCTTTGGCAGCCTCTGGTCCCTGCAGGTCTTCCACCTTCTACAGCCACACGGGCAACCCTGCTGACCCCAGAGGGGACAAAATACAGCCTGATTCAGAGCAAGGGGTCTTCTTTAATGCCATTAGAACCACACCTTGGATATAAATTGTTCTTTCCAGCATGACTCTATTACAAAATTTCTGTGTTACAGCTGAAATGTTGTGCAACACGGTGATATACGGAGAGGCAGGCTCAGGCCAGAACTGATGCAGCAGTGCCATTTTGTACCCGGGTTATGACTAATTCTGCCTTTCAGCATATGAAACATCAGCTATCAATCTCTTTCCCCTCTTCTTCTACTTTAATAACAGCAGAGACACTTCCCGAGATACATTATGATACCATAAAGGATGCCGATTATTTATTTAGAATAAATGAAATGTGGTTTAACGGAGCATGTGTTGGGCTCCAAGCCAATGAACCAGGTTCTGGTGTTCTGGGCTTCAGTGCAGATGCTCTGTAATCAGGGGTTTCAAATGAAAATCAGTGTTAACTCATGAGAACTTTAAAAGCTTTCCTTGGCTCTACTCCAGCTCCAGTGCTGATTGAATTGCAGCCCTGTGCCTGACTCTCCCATCACTTGAGATGGCAGGAAAATGGGGTCCAGCTCTCGATGAGCTCTTTACACCTTGCTGGACTCCAGACAGAGGGCTCTCAAGATTTCATTTCCAGACAGGGAAAGCCTTCCTTGGGAGCCAGAGCTGCCCTCTGAGCAAAAGTTTGGAGTGGGCACCATGGGGGCACTGATGGATACATCAGAATGATGTTTGCCCTTGCCTAA
This sequence comes from Microhierax caerulescens, assembly GCA_035590215.1. Lineage (NCBI taxonomy): Eukaryota > Metazoa > Chordata > Aves > Falconiformes > Falconidae > Microhierax > Microhierax caerulescens. The sequence goes on from JAVJGJ010000062.1 coordinate 48,368,682, forward strand.
ATTCTGGGGGGTGCAGCAATCGCTCCCGTGCTGGCCATCGTGCAGATTCCTGGGGTACGTTTTGCTCAGCACTGGGCATCCCTCCCATAAATATGGATTGGCATGTCTTAAGGGATTTAAGCTGAAACTTCAGTTTCCCATGTCTCTCCGAGTTCTCACTGTGCTCTCCAGCAATCCCACCACCAAGGGGATGGTGCAATGGTCAGAGATGAAAAGCAGCATGTATCAAAATGAAACAAACCACGCCGCTGGGGAATGAAGTCACGTAGCTATGGGAAAAACATGTGTCTGTGAAGACCTCCCTTGACTTCAACACACACATTTTGCTCATTATAAACTGTCTTTTTATATAACTTGGCCTAACAACATCTGCAAGATTCCTGCCTTTTTGAAAGAGCTATGAATAGGTCACTGTTTATTTCTGATTAAGCCTGATTCATTTATCATTCTGGTCAGACTTTCATTCCTGTAAATACATTTACTTTCAAGATCCTCTGTATTTAAAATACATGTTTCATAGTAATTCTGAGGTCACGAAAATAGTCTGCCAAAGACCATATGCACATTTCTACAGCATGAAGTTTATTTTTTGCTCACTAAAAAAATGGCAGCATGCTTGCACTAAATCATGATTTTGAAAGGAAATTTAAGGCAATAATTTCTGTAAAAGCTTTAGCAGTTAACAGTTGGCTGAGTGTTTAAGTGCAAGCTGTTCCTAGAGACAGTTCAATAAAACCCCTGTTCAATTAGTTCTACTATTATAACGTTGACATACTGTAGGAAATGTAAGACATTTAGGGATAGCCGTTGGTAGATGAATTCTATAGGTAGAAAGCTCCCGAGCTCACACACATCTTTTTTCATGTGTTCTTATACAGAAGCTGATTTTAAAGCAGAATTAAGGCTAAAATATATTTTGTCAGAATTCATAACCTGCTGACTAATTAAAATCAAATTTGCAAGATCCTAAGAAATCCTGAAGATAATGCCATCCTTGCCCATGTGATAAAAATTGGCAGGGGGGAAGGAGGAGAGATGTGTGTCGGGATGCTGGTGGAGAGGACGCATGGTCCTTGGCTTCAGTCCTGCCCACGGGCAGCTGCCCACAGTCCTAGGCCCCCCCAGGGGATGGCCAGAAGGACATGGGAAGGAGCCGGGAGCCCCGCAGTGGGTGGGAAGAAGGGTCAGGCACAAACCCATAACCTTGATTACTTGGCCATGCAGAGAACAACTTGTTTCTTTGCAAAATTTCCACTTGAGGATTTGACCTTGTGGTTTCCGTGTATTTCCCAAGTTAATTTTGTTTCTTGCAGTGGTACCAGGTAACCCCAAGGGATGCCCCAGATGGTGAGCTGCAGGTTGACCCTGCTGTGGGATGCAAAGGGGGACAAGCTAGGAGCTGCTCCAAGGACTCAAGGGACTTGTTAATACCCAACCCCCAGCCTCAGCTTGTGGCCATTTCACAGGTTTCTGCTCTAGCTGCTATAAAGCCAAGCGACCAAATCACTTCTTCAGCTGGTGCTGGACTAATTTTGTCCTGACGATGGAGGTAAAAAAGGGTTGCCTCTTCTCTGCACAGCTGCACTCTGATCTCGTTATGATTTCATCTGTATTTCTAGAAATCTAGACATTTCCAGAAATATTTGACTATGTACTTTCTTCGTGGCTCTTCAGCATCCCCACTGGTTCCTACCACTCAACCTGTTTGTTAAATTTAGCAAAACATTACATCAAGTCTAAGACAGTTTCCATCCATTGCAATTTTGTCATTTTGGTGTTAAGTGAGTTCAGCTAAGGGATTTTTTTAATGAACACAAACTAAACTAACCTTCCAAGGAAGGTCCGTGGGCAAGGGTGGGAATTTGCAAGAAACATGAGGTAGTTGCTAGGAGAATGTAGACAGATGTCAGAGACATTTCTCTATCTGTAAACAAACAAACAGCCCGACACCCAAATTGGGCCAGTCTTGTGGAAAATATCAAAGTCGTGACCTTCTTCAAATGAAAGAAAACAGATTACACAACAGTGGTACCCGCCGTTTTTCATATCTTTGGGTACGTTGTGCTGGTTTTACAAGGTTCTCCAGAGGAGATGAACTGCAGTGACCGCCTTAGGTTCCAGTGAGGTTTTTTCATTTCACCGTCGCCATCTGAAAGGGTACAACCCAGTCTCCATTTGGTTTTGTTTTCTTCCTGGTAATCTCTGATTTTATATTTGCTCCATAATTTCCTTTCTTTTTTTTTTTTTTATTTTTACTTCTCCCTGTTCTCTTCCCTTCCTCACCTATCTTACCATTTCCATTTACTTTTCCTCTGTTCAGCTCCGACTCCCTTAGAGCTCTACATTTTTACTCCTTAAAACTAAGCCCCTAATCCACCACTGCTATTTGCACACACATTTGTTCAAGCAGTTGAACTTAATACACCACTTCTCATTCACTGAATCATATTCCCCAGCTGCAAAGAGGCCCATAGCCTCTTGCAAACATTAAAAAAATAGATATTTTAAGCTAGCCTTTCATGTAGCTGAGTTAACTTGTTAGACATGGTAACGCAAACAGTTGTGATTGCCTAGCCTTACTTGCCTTTCAGTTCTACTGAGGACTAGTCCCATTGCACTGCAGCCCCATTTATAGCAGCCAGCCGTAGACAGTAGGTGCCACATGGGTTTGGCCACAGCACTGAAGAAATAAACACTTATGATAACATACTTCTAATTTTGATTTCATAGAACAGAATCATAGGCTGGTTTCCTTCCAAGTGATGGCATTCAGAGATGAGCTTCAGGAGTGGGATACTTTTAGGTTTTGCAAAGAGAAATCCTTTTTGCACGTCTCACCTTTTGTGCATCTGGGTTTATTGAGGCAATTAAAAAAAGTTGGTGTATTTGTGAACAAGACTGCAGCCAAGGCGGCGCTGTTGACCTGTTCTACATGCCTAAAAGTGGTAACTTGGAATCATACTGTAGGTCTGTCACAGAGTGTCACCATGGTCCCAGACCTTCCTGGGTACCTGCCTGCTGCACCACTGCTCAGACAGCGGTGGAGGTGCTCCAGTGGGAAAGCCTCCATTGTCAGCAATTGGGGACTTTCAATCCCCTTTCTCCAGCTGCTCCCAGACACCTGCCTCTGGGATAACACCATCTCTGAGCCTTCCCTGCCAGCGCTGCATCTCCTACCCTCCTTGCAGTGACTCACTGCTGTCCATAGGAAAAAACTGAATCACAATCTCAACAGCTTCTGCTGACCCCATTTACAGCTTGCAACACCAACACAGGCGGCAGACCGAAGTGGAGGTGGAAAGCCGAGCTTTTCATTAAGCAAGCACATTGTGGGACCCTGCAAAGGAAGATTTGTTTGCATGCTGCTCGCTTCAGCATGCCTATGCATGTTTGCACTGCATTCCCCAGGGAAGCTGGGTTTCTGCGGGGACAGGAGCCCGAGCCAGGACAGGAGCCTCGTGGGAAACCGGCTGCTCTGCTCCTTTCTTTGATAAAGTGGTGGTTGAGTCCACCTATGAGAGAACCACTTTTGAGGTCTTTGTTTTGGCAAAGCTGCTCTTGGAAGTAAATGCAGTTCCTTGCCTTGTAATCTGGGATGATTTAAAATCTCTTTCTTCTTTTTGAAGTTAGTCAGAATAATTAAGTTGTGCTGGCAAACTAGGGAGGCGATATGTAGCAAAAGCCAAATTTCAGGCTACAGGCAATTTGTATGTGCCTGGGATCTGCCTGAAAAATAAAGTGAAGCTAAAGGAGCACAAGATAGTAGGATTGTAACAGCTAAGGAAAGGTAAACCCAAACTGTTCCTTTGTAGGAAAAAAAAAGAGGTGCCGCTTTGCCTCTTTGGGCTAGAACCCATGCAGATAAGGGGGAAGCCCTTGCTCTGCAAAGGGACAGAGCTTCTGACACCCTGCTGCACCTATAGAGATGGTATGGGAGCTATATGCACAGCGTGCTCAGCACCCCAAGCTGAGGCTAGCCTGGACAGAGGCACCCCCACTACAGACACCCCTGTTACAAACACCCCCGTTACAGACAGCCCCATTACAGACACCCCCGTTACAGACAGCCCCTCCAGCAGCTGGGCTCGTCCCTCAAGTTCAGAACTTGCTATGAAGACAAAGCCCTGGGGGAATTCAGAGGGTATTTTTTTGTTGTTTACTTAGCTTGTGGGAGTTTAATGTTTAATCGTTGCAGAGGAGTGAGTGGGTTAGTCATGTAATTGTTAGCCATGATTTCTGCCTTTTTTCCTTTTGTTCTTTGTTCTTCCTTATCGCGGCTCTTGCATTTTGGGAACTAAATTGGCTTCCTATCAAAGCCCACTGGTCCTTGATTTCTCAGTAAACTGCAGTTTTATGGCATTCACAAGTGTCTCTTCATCTAAAGAAATTAAGGGCACAGGAGTCGGGGGCTGTTCACACTTAGATGGCTGCCTAAGCTCAAAGGAGGAGGATGCTTCCCTAGCAGACAGGCACTGGTCCAGGCTGGTGCCCATCGCTGTGAGCACCACCACTTCTGCAGCTCAAGGAGCCAGTTCCATACTGTGCTCCCAGCCTTTGCCCAGAAGAAGCAGCGCTGAAACTCCCCAGTCTCTGGTGGTGATGGTTGCCTCTTTCTCACATGGAAGAGGTGCAAAAGGAATAAATGATAGTAGAACTCCAAACAAGGGAAGCATTTGCTGTTAAGCAAATAGCACACGTATTTATCCGCTAGCCTCAAACTGTAAAACAATTTATGGACTCGGAGGTTGGTAGATAAGCGTGCCATTAATTGCAACTACATAAGGCAACCCCGTGGGGCTGTTCCCTAAGGGGCAGCTTTGTGCCCCAGTGCGGCTGGGGCTGCCCCCCAGCACAGGTTCACCTCTTCTGTCTCCCAGCATGTGCCACAACAACCAGCTGCTCTATTTTGCACACCCTTCTTGCCCTTAGAAATGTCAGATCTGGCCATGGTCTGCCACTGCAAACCATGCTGCTACATTCTTAATGGAGAGAACCAAATTTCTATAACGATTTTGATTACTCTTGCTGGTTAATAATTAATTCAAAACAGGACCATAAGATACTTCTGTTGGGTTCTTATTGCTTTTAACAAAACTGAAAGATGCTTTTAACAAAACTGTAACTCAATTAATCTCTGTAAAGAGAAAGATATGCATCTTAATTGCCATCAAATATTTATTTTCTCTTTTTTCCCCTGCATCAGCTCTACCTTACTCCTTTCTAATATTAACTCAGCCTTGCATTAGTGGTTCATAAGACATTATTTAACATCTACAGAGGTGTTTTCATAGTAGTGAAGTCATGCCCAGTCAGCCACGTGGCCCAAGAGATTACAGTTGCTTTTAAATGTTTCTAAGGTACAATAAGCCTACCAACAGATCCAAAGGATAAGTCATTTGTTTTCTTTTCCCCAAGACAAAACAGGATTGACAGAACCAGTCATCTTTTCATCATTAATATCAGAATTGCACTCAGTCATGAAAAAAAATTTGATGCATTTCATAGCCCAGCTGTCTAGGAATAATAATAAAAAATCCTAAAATGTCACAATACACCTTCTGGAAATGTTGCCATTCCAGATATCAGGAGAAAGAAAAATCCAATCCACTTACCATGGAAAAAAGGTCTCTAACTTTGAAATATAAAGCCACCTGGCTAACTTAGATAAATCATGGCTGGATGAGCACAGTAGCTTGATGGCAAAGGTAGTATTCAGCATGAGAACAGCTGTCAACATCTGTCTACTTTAGGATGATGGATGGCAGGGAGCAGAGACTCCAGTGTTGCCACTGGCTGAGCAGAGGTGCAGATGACCTGGCAATGCTGCTGTTTACATAACCCCTTGAAGCTATTGCCACAACCTGTGGAGCTGGTTTTAGCAAGAGTGGAAAATCCGTGGAAAGAAAGGAAATGTTGGAAAGCCAGACAAGCTGGAGTAATATGTGGAGTGGTGCTGGGTGCATTGTCAGTTAAATAATTTTCAGCAGCAGTTCCAATTTCATCCACGTTCAGCCCAGGGTGTACTTGACGATGGCAACAGGGCTTACAAGAAGGGCTCTCAGAAAAATCGTTATCTCCTAAAGCATCCTTGGGGGCCAAGAAGGAGAGACCGATTGCCTCTGTGCCCTGTGGCATTTGCTGTGCCCCAGGCACAGGGACTGCTAGCTAGTGCAACACCCCATTCCCCATGACCGGGGCTCGGCTGGCTCTGGCTCAGGGTCTCTCCCTCACCAGCAGTTATCAGTCAGGGTGGCTTCTGGATAGGTACCGTTGGCAACAGGAGATTTTACAGACAATGGCATAACTGCATCCATTACCATAAGAACATACTGGAAAAGCCTTATTCTTGCACTGACTTTAATAAAGGTGTAAATCCTACAGAGAATGGAATAAAGACACAAGTACTATAAATTGGTAAGACCCAAGTTGGGCAGCTTTTGATGACAAAATATTCAGTCAGTTTCATCAGTAACCCATTGAATAATGTGCACACTGTACAAAGACTTTGGCTTCCTATATTAAAAATCAGAGCAGCTGGGAGTTACAACCACTGAAATTTGGTTGAGTTTGGGACCAGATTTCTAACTGCTTTAATCCCAATGGTCGATTTTAATCCTTCCTACAATGTAAATAAAAAGTGACATTACTGAAGGCAGCAGCTTGCAGGATGACATAAAGGGAAGTATAAAAAGCAAATCATGCTTTGATCTGCGTGGAGATACTGGGAGCTCCTCAGATGCAATGAGGTAGGGAAAATGGGGACTGTTCTAGAAGGATGACAGGTATTTCAGCCAGATAAGTTACAGGAGTGATTAGGGCTGAAGTGAGCTTGGTTCTTCTACTCAGAAATCAACCTAAGACATGATAAAATATTTTTTCTGAAGGACATGTGAAACAGCACTCAAGGAACAACCTGGGAAGGGGACACCAGTGGGCTAAAAACCTGGGATCTGGAAATGTCACCGGAATCTCATGATTTCATACATTTTTCTAAATCTGAACATCCCAAGATTTTTTGCCTTCTAGATACTCTGAAATGGTAATCAATGTTTGTTTTCCTTTTTAAGTGTAGGCAGAGTTGTTATCTTTGTTATCTATTTGAAGATGTGTAACATAATATGGTAGATTTTATACAGATATCTTTATCTTTTAATAAATCTTTAATAATTGCTTCTTTCATTTTATTTTATGAGCTGAAAAGTTGCCACATTAATTGTTAGCCAGGATCCCCACACACTTCAGTTCTTGTGCATTTTTTAATGGTCACTAATATCGGTTGCTTCCCAGCCCTGAAAAATGTTCCCTGACTATACAGAAAACAAGAAAGCTCCTTGCTTTTACAAAGTTAAATATGTTTTGAGCAGATATCCTTAAAGCTTATGAAACTGGCACATCAGCCTAGAACCAGAAATTGCTGTCCTCCACATGGAAAGCAGCACTGGATTTTGGCTCCCAAAGGAGAATGGCTCCTGCAGTGTCTTAACCTGCCCCGGTGTGAGAAGCCAGACCAGCCTTTCTCTTGACACTTACTGCTCCCCAAGCAAGGCTAACATTCATTTGGGTGCATGCAGAGACGACCCATGTGCCCAGCCCAGCCCCAGGGATGTCAGAGGGTGTCCTCTCCAGCTGCCCGCGAGAGCAGGACCGAGCCCTGCTGGGGAGGTGCTCTGCAGGCTGAGCTCCACATCCCCCACCAGCACAGACTGGGTCAGGATTAGGCTGTGTGGGCATATAATCACATGGCAGCTGCATGAGTTGCGGCGTGTGCTCTGGAGCTCACGCCAGCTATCAGCTTTGACACGGCCTCCGTGCCAGCTGCAGAGTGCCAGCTGATACCTGATCTGGCACAACGCCTGCCAGGGCTAGAGTAAGTTGGGAAAAACGCAGACTGTATCTGAAATTATCAAATGATTTTATGCTGGTGTGGTGCTCTATGTCACAGGGCTGAGGCATTTTTGACCTTGTACTGGGATCTCCTGTAGTTACTCCTCTAATGTTAAACAGTACACTTTTAGATACTGCTGCTTGGAACCCCACCTGCAGAGCTGTTCTTCCTATTAAAAACCTTGGTTGAAGGCTCTGCCACTTATGTGGGCATCCCAGTGGGGGCTGCTCTGTCCTGGAGGAGCACATCCGTAAGTGGGTACCAGCACTGGGACACTCGCTGCCTGGCATGGCCAGATGGAGAAACCCAGAGTGCCATCACCCAGGGATTCCTCAGCATGGGAAATACTAGCCAACGCTAAGTCAGAAGGGTGTGCCGAGGGTAGGGCATTGCAATGTACTTTGGGATCTTGTTATAATTGAATGAAAACCTTCTTACTTTACCCATCACGGACTGTGACTTAGACTGTCACTCTGAGACTCTGAGTGGTTACGGCAAAGTATAATGTTATGGCTCCAGGTAAAAGTACAAATGAGAGCAGCTTCAACCATCTGTTCAGCTCCACACTATACTATCATATATAAATGTAATTTTTCTCTGCAATATAGTGCATAGTGAAAAGTTAAATAAATAAAATAGTGTATCTAATTGCCTCTGTCTCTTATTCTGTGTGCTCCAATAAAGTATCACTTTTTCTAGTAATAAATCATGTTTACATTGTTGTAGACTTTCATACGGAGACCTCAAACCCTTCACTAAGAGGAGGTGTATACTGCTGACCAGCATCTGGTGAAGGATATCTGCTGAAGGCACAGCATCACGTCTGTGACACTGCCCAGAAGCAAAACCAGGCATCCTGACCTTCTATCGTCATCCCAAGACCATTAATTAAAGCACTGCATGTTGGCTTTTCTCTAGGGAATGCTGCTGCTGAGCCCGGCAACAGACTGAAGCAAAGCACAGTCCTGAGCTGGGTAAGTGACTGCAACAACCCTGCAAGTCGAAAGCCCTCCAGGCAGTTTGCATATATTTCAGTGCAGAATAGGCCCTTTTTAAAGAAGATTAAGCTCTCTCAGCTTTGGCATGAAAGAGATAGTCCCCAGCTGAAGAAAACATTTCAAACTTCTTGTTGCAGAGACACCATTAAAGACAATTCACATCTATTTTTTGTGGAATGGCTTCAGGCTAAAGTAGAATAAGAGAGGGAAAAGGGTGTTTTGTTTTCCAGTAATAAACTTTATCTCTAAAAATGTCAGAAGAAAAATAAAAATGCACTGTTTGATAGAAAATGAAGAATCTTCATAAGCATTTTGGTATAATGCTATGCACATAGGAATGAGGAAAGCAACCACAACATAAAAATATTACAGTCCTCGTGCTAACAAACTTATAGTGCTTAATTATGACTTTCTGGGAAATGGAGTACTTCAGAGGCTGAGAAATTACTTCATCACAGTGCATCTGTACTTACACAGCAGTTACATCGGGGCATTTTTCTAGCTCAGTATCAAATTAATAACAAGATCCAACAACTGACAGCTGAAGCTGAATCAATTCAGCCTTCATGTGAGATTAAATTTCCAAGCTCTGTCAACATAATTTCATCAGAAGAAGTTTTGGCTCTCACTTAGAGGCTTTAAAATGCATATTGTAAGTATGCTTTAAAGAAGCTTTTGAATTAAACTGTCCGCTTATACGTGCAGGGATTTTAATGTTTCTGCTCCTTTCCTCGCCCTGGGAGGCATGGAGGGAAGAGGTTTGTCTACGTTGGTTGCCCCCAAGGTGCCCATCACACACGCAGTTTTGCTGTAAGAAAATGACTGTAAGGAAACCTCTTTCTTCAGCCTTTCAGCTAATTCCCTGCAGGGATGAAAAGGATTTTCTTTCCTTCACTACCTGTTAGCTAGTGATAGCTTGGGGAATGGTGGTGTTATCTTCTCAAGCTCCAGAAACTGTGCATAACTGAAGGCAGAGGGTGTACACCTGAGGTGGAGAAGACAACCTTGCTTCTTAGAGTCCATCTTGCTCATGTGTTTGAAGTCACAGCAGCCAGCAACCCTGAGCTACAAAGGGTGGTTCTTCCCAGGTCATACTGACAGAAACCTCGGAGAATTTTTGTCTATATGTCATGGCAAATAATTTAATTAGGTAATAGATATTACCTACTCAATCCCATGCCACTGCAGAAAACTCAGACATTCATCCTCTGGAATAAAGTTTAATGACTGAAAAGCTTTCCCTGGTTGCCAACACTGAAGGTGTCAGCAGAGTAATGACCTCTCCTGATCACAGCCTCTAAGAAAAGCGGTCCCATTGAGCTCAGTAACGCCCCTCTTAAAATAGTGCACAGGAGGCATACTGCATGTGGATGGAATTTGTAATATTGAACCCATAAAAAAAAAGAATATAGTGAGAGCATTTTCTCTACACTTAGTAATTCACTGACCAGGCTTTTTCCTGTTTTCCACTGTAACATAACTGTTAGTTTTAACAAAACCGTTTTGTCTAAGTCAGAATTAATTTCTTTAGAGCAATGAAGCGAGGTTTTGTTCACAGTTCTTTATTTCTGTCTATGTATGAAGTTACTGAACTTCCTCTGCTGGACAAAATTATGCATCATGAAAATACAATTAGAAAAGTTAAGAACTGGGATATTTTGGAATTGTTGAATATTTCTGCTGTATATATGTGATGTGCGTGTGTGATGTATTTGTATATTTGCATATAGATACCTATAGACAGATACATATTACTCCTTTGGGTATTACTGTTATACACGTACGTTCCACTGACAGTTTCCATAGCTTGTGAAATAAACACTTGTTCTTAAAGGTGCATATTGCCACAGGCCACCCACCAAATGTTATTTATTATCGACCGTGTTTTGAGTAACTGAAATCCCAGCAGGCACTGATGTCCAAACTCTTACTCGTTTCAGTGATGAGAATCACAAGCAGCTGCTAAGTAAAGGATCAGTACAGAAGGGGCCTGCCAATATTTTTTGCCAGGCATGAAGACTGTTGTGAGAATACCTGCCAGCTTTTGAAAACTATGAATAGAGGCAACTGGAAAAGGAAGTAAGTGCCTGTCTCATAATTCTGCTGGAATATTCTGGGATCCAAGCCAATTCCTAAATTGAAGCCAGTGGCACTGCATGGAGCAGAAGCCAGTGCAGACTTTATTCTTGAAAACTGCAGGGTATATAAAAAAATACATGTTGTCCTTCATGATCTTTGCACACCTACTTTGTATTTCAGAAGAATGGGAAAGTATTTGCGTGCTCTAATTACTTCAGATCTGAGTTCTACCTGTTTGTGACCACAATTTCTTTCAATTGTTACATTTTCACACTTCACAGAACAGAATACTGAAAATACTGAATCACTTCGAAGTCAGTAAGCTCAGCTGAGCTTTAAGTAGCCTGTGTACTGGCACAGTATCATAACACTAGAACTATGAGCAGCCTCCTACTGAAAGTAAGTTTTGCTTTAAATCAAGACATTAGCAATGACTACATTTATGTTTCTATACACATAAGGTTGCCTTGGATGTTAACGATTGATACCTAAATGGTTTAGTGTGAAGGCGTACCCTGCTGAGCTCACCTCCACTGTAAGTGCAATTCACAGAGGAAAAGCTGTGTTGGTGGCATCCATCTCACATTCGTCAGTGGCTGAGCTCTTCGCCTTTTTGTTCTCCACATGTATATTTCATGAATATACTTTTGTGAATAGTGCAACTTGCAGAATGTGGCAATTTTAAAAGGTTTGCATCTCAGCTTCAGCAAAGATTGTTCTTCATGTACCTGATTGTCTCCTCACTAAATTGCAAACATGGGAAGAATTAGGCTATTTCAAAAGGAAGGTTGCAGCAGTCCTCCACGACGGAAATGATGGTAAACTACAATACAAAGTTTGCGCCTTCATTCCAGTCAAATATATTCCCCTTTTTAAATGTAGTCATCTTTTTTTCCTTTCCTGAGTCCTATTATCACAATGCATGGTTATCCAAACCACGTTTGGGAGGCTGGAGAAAGTATTTGAAAGTTAAGATCTATCAGACTGCAGGCTGCCCTGGTTTTCATTACGGCACCTTCTGCATGTGTCTTATGAAACGGCTTTTGATCACAAGGCTTTCTGGTGGAAAAAGGTGCAAATCGATTGTGCTAAGGGCCCTTCAGTGTAGTGTGCAGGGCAATGGCAGGCCGCATCCCGCAGCCACCATGGTCCTGTCAGCACCAGAAACGTCAGTGGGTGAGGGACACGGTGCTGCCTACTGTTAATTGTCTGACACGAACTCCAGTAAAGCACTGTTAAATGAAAATCGCGAAAGAAAATGTATGAATAATTGTGAATGAAGTCCATATTGGAAAGCTTCTGGCCGGTGCAGCTGCAGAGCGTGTGACCCAGCCAGGGATTGATGGGGAAAAGTTGCCATGGGAATGGTGCGGCATTGTTGGCGGCTGACTTCAGCTTTTATTGTTGTGCCCTGATTACAGCTTTTGTTTCGCTATGAAGTATGGCTGTTAAATGCCAGCCTGAAACAAAAGATGTATTTACAGGCAGTGGCTGTGTTCAAATGATTTCTATTTTTAGAGTTATCACTTTGTTAAGCTAGGGGGGAAAAATATATTACTATTTCAGAAAACACTAAGTGTTTCAGTATAAATTTAGTATACGCTCAGAAGAGAGTTAACTGCCCATTAAAACTGGTTAAATACTACTGGAAATCGTTATTTGCCCCCAGGACCACGGTAACTGACACCAAAAGCTCTGAGGTAGCACCTGAGGTGACAAGCCGCCTGTGAGAAGCCTAGGGGAAAAGCCTCCACAGGTCCAAACCCTTAATGCTGCTCCCTCTCCACTGAATGTAATTAATATTAAAATCAAAGCAACGGCACGTTCAGAGGTGCAGAGCACAGAGTTGCCCGCCGGCGCGCAGAGGCCGGGGGCCGAGGCTGCCCTGCCTGAGGCGCCGCGCCCCGCCCGCCACCGCCGCAGCAGGGTCCCGCTTGCACTACGACTCCCGTCAGGCCTTGCGCTGCTCCCGCCGCACTACATATCCCAGAAGGCTCCGCGGTACCGAGCCGCTCGGGAGGTGGGGCTGCGGCGCGTGCGCGCGGCGGGGCGGGGCAGGGGGGTGGGGGTCTCGGTGGTGTCGCCGCGGTCGGTGGCGGGCGGCGAAGTTTCTCTGGAGGGAGCAGGGGACGGGAGGAGACAGGGCTTCCCGCCGCGCTGCCCCGGGCCGGGAGTGCGGCAGGAGGCGGCGGGGCCCCGCGCGGCCCGGCTCCCCTCAGGGGGCTCCCGGACTGCCCTGGACTCCAGTAAGT
>JAVJGJ010000062.1:48381995-48393624 GCA_035590215.1 Microhierax caerulescens
GCGGCAGGAGGCGGCGGGGCCCCGCGCGGCCCGGCTCCCCTCAGGGGGCTCCCGGACTGCCCTGGACTCCAGTAAGTGCCTCGGCCCGGGGCGGGGGCGCTGAGGCGGGGCCGGGAGCTGAGGCGGCGGGGCGGCCCGGCCCCGTGGGGAAGGCGCCCGGTTGATGCTCTTCCTTCCGCGCTCGCCTGCTGTTCGGCCGGGCAGGCACTGTCCTGTGCCCTCGGCGCCTCAGCTGTTGTGTAGATCCTCGGCCGCAACCGCTTCGTGCCTTCCCCTTCCCTCGTCCCGCTCCCGTTTCTCCCCTTCGGTTTTCCCTCGAAGCCGCCGCCTTAGCGGGGGGTGCGGGGGGTGGCTCTCTCCGTGTTTCACCTCGGGGGCAGCGCATAGGAGGCCGTGCCATAATCTCTCTGCTAACGCCGTCAGGGCTCTGTCACATCCCCAGAGGTAAGATGATGATCTCATTACCCGTAATATTTTTTTTTTTCCTCCCCCTCTCCTCTCCTTCTCAACTTCGGTCCGTGGGCATGCTGGGAAGGAGCGATCTTATCTGGGCCGAGCCTGCAGCGATGGTGCCTGGGCGGGTGTGGGCTCCCCAGCGCCCGGGCCTGGCTCCTGCTCGCCTTCGGTGTTGAAATCCCAGGCTGCAGCTTCAAGGAGAGCCGAGTGTGCTCGGGACGGCCAGCATTTAGTGGCGACTTTGTTTTCGGCTTCCGAAGACGCTAGTTCTGAAGAGGGCTGTTTTGGAAAGCTGTTGCCTGTGGTAGTAATGCAAGCCTGCGCCTCTGAGTTGTGTTGTAGCCCGAATTGTAACCTGGGCTGGTTATTTACTGAAGCAAAGTGTCTTTAAATGGGTAACTTGGCTATAAATGAATGTTAAACTGTAACTGATATTGTCATATTGGCCGGGTTTAACACATGTATAAATTCCAGATAGGCATTTGACTTGCCACTGGCTTAACACAGACTTAAATGCTGTATGTATTGTGCAGTTCCCTTAGCTGTAACCAATGCATAACCTTCATAAAAGGCATTATATTATTGCCTAAAATGTTTGCAAAGTAACATCAAGAGGACAGCAGTTTATTTTTGGGGAGCAGGCTCCTGTTCTGAGGCCTTTTGGAAAAAAAAAAAATTCTAACTTTCACCAACCAGTGTACTAAGTTTACAAAGAAGCAAAAAGAAGTTTATCATTGAGTGGGGAAGCGGTTATTGATTTGTTAAGGCTGAACATTGTGAATTAGACTTGAGCAAAATGGTGTTGCTTATCTGAGTAAAGCTGAGAGAAAGAATGACACTTTTTTTTAGATTCTTAAGAGCTAGATCTCTCCATGCTTCACATTCTTACAAAAGCAGAATACTTTTAAAGAGGCAACTAGACATTCCTGCATATAGTAAGCTGAACGGTTTCAGCTTTTTGTTGCTTACTTTACTAAAAGAGGCCATAATGTCTGTAAAGATGTATTTTGCTGTTCTCTTCTCATTCCATAATCCCACACATGACACTGGAAGACAGAGCCATATTTGATCATACAGTTTGGACCTATAAGGTGCCAGGAATAGCTTCCTACTGTTGAATCCAGCAGGGTTTGCTTTTTGTTGATTTTTTTTTTTTCCTTTATTTGTCCACTTCCTTTTTATGCTTGGGCTGTGTTCATTATGATGCAGCACAAATACAATCTTTACTGAGATGGAGTTGTGCGTGGCAACTTTGGCTGATTGCTCTATGATGAATTTCTCTGTGTTCATGAATTTACTGCACTTTTAAGGATGGGAATTTTTAGTACTTCTCATTTGAAAGTAGTTAGGAAGTATGATAAAGTCTTGTATCAGTTTATTTCACAGCTGACTTACAGGTGCAAAAGCAATTTCAGTAGCCCTTGAGAAGGTTTACGCATCCAGTTATGTAGAGGAAGACTTTTTAGCACTTGTTCTCATGAGGCTCCATGCTGGATAAATTCACAGGACGCTCACTCCATTCTAATAAGTTTTAACAGGGAGTCTGGAAGAGTCCCTTCAGTCTTGTCTCTGACTTCTGCTTGTTATTTTTACTTGAGTCACACAGGTAACAATACATAAACTTGTCAGGTAGGTAAAGCAAAGAAGTGTGGAAGTGCTGTTTTCCTGTTTGTCACATGAGTAAGTGTTAAAAGTGGGCTGAAATCTCTCATAGTAGAGAATCTTAGCCTGATTGGTATTTGGAGGAGAGCCTTTTAATTCAGGCATAAATAAGCACTGTGTTGGAAAAAGTGATAATTCAAGAGATAATACATAGGGATTTTGTATGTCATAGATATCATCAAATAACTAGACTGCTGGAGAGAGCTTCGCATAAAAAAAATAAAACTGTGTGACTCTTTTGTTCTTTTTGCAGTTATTAAAAATTGCAGTTTTATTTGGTTAGTGTAGAAAAACTATTTTCTAGTTAGTAAATTGTAAATATTAAATCTATTTTCTTAAGCTATTTCTGTGTTTTATATCTACAGTTGGCCTTATGTTCCATTGTATAGCTATGCATTTCAGGGGCAGAAATAAAAAGATGCACAGTAGGTCACTGCCAGGCATATTGCAGTGTTTAAATGTTTTCAGAGGAGCAGATGCTTTCATGTAAATTAGAGAATAGACAAAGAAGAACCAGTGTATGAAGAAAATAGGAAGCATCTTAGTGAGTTTCCTTTTTGTCCTCTCCCCCTGTATTTATTCTTCCTCAGGAGTAGTAACTGAGTGACAGAAGACAAGCACACACCTGGGGAATATGTAAGTTGTGTATGTGAGGAAAAGACACGAATGCAGGAAAAGGCCTTGTTTTTTTCAGGTAGCTGTGGCTTATTTCAGAAGACAAGGGAGCTATATTGGCAGAAATAATAAAGGCTGACTTGTATGTCAGAGAGTTAGTGTAGAAGAGGGGAAGTGCAAAAATCAGTTTTTGTTGACTGTAACAGATTAGAAAGAACTTGAGGGCATTACTGAAATGTGAACAGATCTCTACTTGTAATACAGTCTCCAGTGTAGTGTTGGACATAGCCCAAACTGCCAGGCCTGCAAAATTCTTATCTATTTTAGTAGATTTAGAATTCCATCCATGTCTTTATTACTAAATGTTCATGGTTGTTTAAGCTGACAGTAATTGTAGTAAACGTAGTTCCTTCAAAATGCAGCAAACCAGCACCACTGGTGAGTGCATGTTATGAGAAGTTTCCTTGCATGCTGTGCTGTGCGCTTTCTTGTATCCTGCTGTACGTCTGTGTTTATCTAAACAATGGCTTGTGATACAAGAGCAAGATGGTTCTTGCAAGATGGTTTGTTGCTTTTGTTCTTCTTTTCCTGATAATTATGAACAGTAGAAACATTCTTAGAAAATACTTACTGGGGTTTGGAGCCAAATAAACCTTTGTGCAGTGGTATAATTGCATGAAAATACAGGATAGTAAATTCATTGCCAAACCATGGGAATTTAGGTAACTGGCTTTAGCATAAAGCACAAAGTGGAGCGAGTTTTGCAGATGTCACCAGGAAACAAATGATCCAAGAAATACAACAGTCAGTACATGTATTCTTTTAGTTTTGAGTCTAAATGAAACAAAACATGGCTAGAAGCGTTGCTTTCAATGTTTTATAAAATTATATAAGAAACATAAATATCAAAATTCCAGTGAGCTTATTTGACATGCAGAAATAATGTAGCTGCTTTAAAAAAATTGCCCTCTGAAGAGGTCAGAGTACAAGTATGGTTCAAGTTCAGGTTTTGAAGTTACACTTTAATGCATGGAATGACTGAAATGGATTGGAATGGGAGATGTAGCTGACCTGTTTCAAAATTTTTTCTGCTCTTACGCTCATGTCTCAAATTAGGACTTTGAAAATTTCTGAGTCTAAGGTCATCTTGATACATGCTGTAGCCTAACTTTTAGAAACTTGTAGATAGGTATTCGTATATGGCTCAATTCTATAAATAACACTTTCCTTTTAGTGCTAAGTAAAGTAGCAGGGTTTTGTTGCTGTTGAGGAAGGAAGCTTGGTTCATTGTCTCAGCACTAAGCAGCATTTTCTCCCTCCAGGGACTTGCAGAAGCGTCTAGAATGTGTAGGTGTTTCTTTAATCTTGGAGAAGGAACTTATTAAGCTTTCTGGTGCAGAACTCTGAGCCACTTACTTGTAACAGATGTTATCTGCACGAGTAAGGGAGTTGCAGGTCTGGTAGACATTTGTGGCATTCAACAGTTTATAAACAGTTTTCAGGTTTAAACATACGCCTTTGCATTGAAAATCTGAATAGTTTCAGGTATTTTATGTAGAAGAAAGGTGGCTCAATGGTGAGGTTGCTGCTCTGGGACTTGGGAAACAGGTTCAGCTCACTGTGTTGCCAAAAGCTTCCTGTGTAGCCTGGGACAAGCTGCTTCTCTGTCCCTCTGCTCTTCTACTGAAACTGCAGAGCAGTGGCAGCTCTCTGCATCTCAGAAGTCTTTGTTGCAAGGGTATGTCAGGTTTTGATGTGTTCAGGTGCAGTACTAATGTGTCACATAGAGCTCCATTGTGCTGGGTGGGAGAGATTGACTAGACTACCTAAGTTAAAAGCTGGGGATGACCTCCAGGCTGAAGGAGTAAAATCAAAAAAATAAGGGGATGGAAGTGGAATTTTGACTGGAAATCTCTTGGACCAGTTAAAAACAAAGCAAGTCCTTAAAACTTTAAGGAGCACTGCATTGCTTCCTTTGTTTAACAAAGCATAAAAAACCAACACTTAGGATACCTGAATGAACCAGGCAGATCTTTTTCTATTGTGATACTGCCACGCAGGGAACAATGGCAAAGCTGTCTCTGTTCCTGTCGACTGTTCTTTGGAAAATGCTTTTAATTCTAGATAACCATTACTTCCCAGTGTTTTAGCTGTGAGTTTTGTTCATTCGTTCTGTTGGCATGATATGGAGAATCTCTTAAAATTCACTCTGATTTATTGACTTTATATGTGAAAGAGGTTTAGAAAAGATAGCTTCTCTACCTTCCCACTACCCTAATGGGGAAAAGAATTTGCATGCACCTTTAAAGATCAGGGCTAAAAGTACTTTGGATCCTTCTGGTGGAAATATGAGATGGTATTGTCATTGCTGTAAACTGAAAACATAGACTAGACAGCAATTATAAAGCTTTGCAAATGTGCTTTTATTGCTGAGCGTCAGCACTCCCAGGAACAGTCTCTGTATACTGACAAGTGATAAATTCATTAGCTTAATATGTAATTGTTTTGATGTGTATGCTCTCCATGGGTGCTTTGGTACCCACCACATTTACATCCCATGTCCAAGAAAATGTGTTTGAACTTGTTCAGACTAGTGATTTAATTAAGTGTTCTTCTGTTAAGCACTAAAACAGTTACATGTCAGGTTTGTTGCAAGAGTGAGCAGTTCTCTTAAAACTGCACTTCAAAAGATGTCGTTAAATAAATTGGTTAACTCTTTAAGGGAGGCTTATAATAAGAGGGAAACTTAGGCTGTACTAATAATTCATCTGGCAAGTTACTTCTATAGCTAGTAGACTCAATGCCTGTATGTGCACTAGTGCTGCAAAGTTAGGTAGCAGTGCCTAAAGGATGTTCTGGCTTCAGATACATTTCTGCTTATTCTGGTTGGGTTATTTATTTTCTGGTTAACTTTTTTCCTTAAATCAAGTTCACTGTAGGTGCTGTTGCTTTTTTATACTGTTTTGCTAATTTGTGCTGTTGCCTTGTTTTTTGGGTGGAGAAGCAGGAGGTATTCTTAGGGAGGTCCATTTGTTCTTCCCTTGTTGGGGGAAGGCTGTAGTACAATAGGTTGAAAACCAGTCTGTTGCATACTTCTGGTAAGTTCAGGATTTCCAGGCATGTTGTTGCACATACACAAGACTTGTGATTTTATTTTTTTTTTCCCGTCTTGCTGTGTATAGGTCAGGCAGTAATCTTCCAAAGTGCCAGGAGCCTGAAGATTTCCTGGTATTACTGGGATTACTCTGTAGGTGGAGCATGGTTATTCTCCATATGCATTGTAATTTGTGTTTTGGGAAGCACCAGTGTCAGTGACAGAACAACAGCTGTGCAGTAAACTGGTGTTAATGGCATTGCACAAATCGGAAGGTAAGGAAAAAGGTCAGCAACCAGACATGGGCTGTACCTGATGTGAGGACAATTCCTTGGGCTCACAGCTTGCTTCCAAGGAGGAAGGCTGCTGGAAATGGTGTGAGAAGTTAGTGATGTATGTGCTGTAAGCGAAGTGTTGCTGTGCTGGTGCTGTGCTACAAAACCTATCATTGTAGTTAAGCTTTTATAAGGTTTCTCTCTGTGTCAGGTGAGACTTTTATTGAATATACCAGAGTGGGATTTAATTTTCTTTATTTAAGAAGTATAAAGAAACAGAAGGGGGAAAGGTAATGACCTGAAAACCTTGCCATTTGATGGGAGCTTAATTTTCACCTTCCACCATGGTAAGCAGGAGCAGGCATGTGTTCTGTCCATGAGTGTGGGTTCACTCACATGAGACAGACGAAGCCTTATTCTTCCTAAAGAACTTTCACTAAACTTGAGCATACTGAAAAGCTCTGAGATTAGTCCTAATCGCTGTGAATCCTTGTATAGTGCTAATATGATTGACAAGTGAACTTGAATCTGGAGAAGGTGTCTGATCTTTGCAGGAGCGGGCATTTTGGCCTGCGTGGTATCTTATGCAGTGAACTGAATGTAGTCTGTACCATAAAGTCCCACAGTATTAAGGTAACAGTAAGGTGAACTCTTAATGGCAACAGGTTTTCCTTCCCAGAGTATTAATGTAGATGAACCATTGTATTTTTTTATATTGCACTGAATTTGCTAAATTAGATCTATAAACCCAAATTTGATAATCTGTTACTTTTTATGCTTTGGATTCATTAAATCCTTTCACCTTTTTAAAAAGGTCAAACCGGATATTCATCTGATAGTGTTAATTTCATTATTTGATACTTTGATACTTTAATGACCCTGTTAGACTCCAGTTAGTTAGAAGTGTTGAAAAATATGCTTGCTTGCTTTGTTCTGAGCTTGCTGTAGACAAAATGGTTAAATGTTGTCTCAAACTTGTGTTCAGATGGCCTGTAATATGCTGTGCTACTAGCAGATGTAAGTAATGTGAAATTACAATTCACAGGTATTCAGCTCTTTAGAGCTGGCTTTAGAGTGTCTTAAATATGTACAATTTAATGAAATTAGTCTGAGTGTGATATTCTTGCATTTAAATTTGGAGCTTGTCTTTGCATCTATATGTAAAAGGTAATCTTTTATTCCTGCAATACTCTCTGAAGTTGCCCTCTGGCTTCTCCCCAGTGTTTTCAGCACAATGTTTTGGTGCTACTGAGGCAGATAATTTTTTTTGAAGTAGTACTTTCAAAATTAATTTAACACTCTGGTATGTACATGCTGCTATTTCTTTAACAATGTAACAATACTCTGGGAAAACTGAAGAAGATATTTTGAACTTATTAATTTCCTAAGCACCTGGTCTTTTGATTTTTGGTTTTGCATACTTCACAGGAGGAAGGTCTGTGTTTGTGCTGGTGTGTTTGTACCAAGGATTTACAGTGAAAATCAGCAACACTGGCTCAAAAATGGCAAGCTGTTTTTTTTTAACTAGCCTCACCTTTTTGTATTGAACTTCATCAGGTCAAATAAGCTTCATCAGAATTTGTAGTTTGATGGGGATAGTATTTGTGCTCCAAAGTCACTGGGATGCTTTTGAGACACTCGCCCTTTCATATTTGAAGACTAATTTGGGTTGAATTTGAAACAGCTGGTAGCATGTGGAATCTGAGTTCTTGGAGTGGTTGCCCTAGATGGAACAGTTACTAGGAATTGAAATTAAACAGCTTTTTTAGTAATGAGGAAATAGTAATGATAAATAATACTAATAACTAATGTGCTTACTTCTTGCTTAATTTTTAATTTGGTTTAGGTGTCATTAATGGGAAAAAAATCTGTAGACTAATGCATGTAAGCATTTTCAAGAACAAGAACCTAATGTGCCTTATTTGGATTTGTACATAGAGAAGGCCCACAGTAACATGAAAAATAATTGTAAATAATCAACTCTGAAATTGCATTATTAAGCATTTTAACTAGTCTGTAACTGAAATTAATAAGCTTTTAAAAACTTGTTGTGAGGATTGTATGAGATAAGTTAAAGTGAATTAGCATAACTATATTTTGTTTTCCTCTGTACTCATCTCTGGTTATGTCTCATTTTGAGTAACTTTTTATTAACTAGACTTTATGTGAAGTGATGAAAACTGTATTTCTGACTGTTGTAAAAACTTAGTGTTACTGAACATATTCTTTCACTGTCTTTTAACTTTATTATTTAGCTATATTTCTTTCTAGGCAGGTCATCACTCTTAAGTTATTAATAGGTGAATTTCAAGAGTATCTTGGCTTCATTGCACAGAATGTTTCCTTTTATTTGTGTTAGCCTAATGTATTTAGAGGGACAATTAAAATACTTGTTTTAGCTAGGCAAAAACCATTAATAGGTGCAGCTTTTTGTTTTGGCTGTCTTAAGAGACCAGTAATAGGGAGGAATTTTGCATCCTGTACAATGCATTTCCTCATTTCATCATATCCCAAAGCCTTTGCCTGCTATTGTAAATACCTTAAAATGGAGGAAAACACTATATTAAGAGCATGAAACATCACTTACAGAAATTCCTGCACATGTTTTTGTGGAAGTACCGATCTGTTCCATTATGGAACAGATCGATCAGTATTTGAAGTAGGCAAGTGGATGATGGATTCAGGTAACTTCTGAATATTTTCCTTAGAACTCCAATCTTCACCCTAAAACATACTAAAATTCTTACCTAGAGAAAAGTAACATTACTCCAGTTTAGCCTAAAGACGAAGAGCTTGTGTGCGGATTGACGTTGTTTGTGGTGAATGATTGTGGCTTTCTGGTGAGCAGTGTGTCTGGAGTTGGGAGGAAGACCAGAATGGCTGTAGAAAACCTTAACTGCCAGCGTAGCAGGGAAGGGGGCAGACAGGTGGTGGCCTGTGTTCTTTAATTGCATGCATCTTTTGTGGTTAA
The DNA here is from genome assembly GCA_035590215.1 of Microhierax caerulescens. NCBI lineage: Eukaryota > Metazoa > Chordata > Aves > Falconiformes > Falconidae > Microhierax > Microhierax caerulescens. The sequence continues at coordinate 48,391,069 of JAVJGJ010000062.1, forward strand.
CTTCATCTGTTGTTTCACATTTCTGTTTGAGCAAACTGTTGCTCTTCCACATACTATTATACCAAGGGTCTTGAGGTGTAGCAGGTTTTACCTGATTGAATCTGTAGTAGAGGGTGTATGCTTTGTTGCATTTTGGTTGTAAAATGTATATTTTAATAAGTGTTGATTATATGTGGATGTTGAAAACGCCAGGGATTAATTCTGTAGTATTTTAGTAGATAGTATGGAATAAAATTATAGTCATTTGACTTGCTGAGGTACATGGGAAAAGAAGGGAATAGTCAATTTACCCTGATTTAACAAGTCTTCCTGGAAAACAGCAGATCAGATGCATTTTGAAGACAGAATGTTGGCTGAGTAAGACTTAAGTGCAAGATAAGACTGCTGTTTTGTTGGATGATTCATCAATGCAAATGATGATTCTTGTATATTGTGGCCTGGCTGGAAGTTGGATTAGGTGCTGGAGGAGGGATGTGTTGTTTGAGATGCCTTGTAGCTTGTTCAGGCATAGGAGGGGTCAGTGCTACTGCTGCTACTTTCATATTTTTTTTAATTTCAAAGATTAACTTCTTATGCTTAGTAAATCTCTTCCAGGTGAATAGTGGCCTTTTGGATCTGCATTTTTCCTTTTGCTTCACTGCTTTAGAGAAGGAATCTAAATTTAGGGAGCAGCATGTTTTAGAGACTTCCTGTTCTTATTTGTACATGTAGTTAAAATGTTGCTAATAGCTTTGTACCCTTCTAGCAAATCAAAGTCATGTCTTCTCTGTTCAACAGAGCATGCATGTGCCCTCCAGAACAAAAATGAATAGGTGAAGGTTCTTTGGGAAACAGAAAAGCTCAACATGTAATTTTAAAACAGTCAATCCTAAATTATCTTATTGGTTGTCATCAGAATCATATCCAAGTAATCTGTCTACTCCTGGATTAGGGTTTTTCTGTCACATTTTGGGTACTTAGGAAATTGTGGCTTTAAGGGGTTTATGAAAGATGAGCAGAGTCTAATCTGTTCAGTTTAAATTATCTATACGGTGTTCTGCCTCTACTGGAAGGTTTTCAAGGGGTTGAAAATAAAGAAGTTTGAACAACTTTCCTAAAAGATTTATGTGACTTGTTTTCAGACACTGTTCTGAGCTTGTTGTCTCAGAGTAGGGGTTCCCCCACCCCCCCACCTTTGTTTGCTGTCTTGCACGTATGCAAGAAGGAAGGTTTTCATTGCTGGGTCCTCCAGGGTATAAGCAGGACAGTCTGAACTCTGAACTCATCCCTTACCCTTGGGAATCAGTAAATGGAGTAAATGGCCAGTGAAAGAGACAACCAACTGGAGAGTAGCTGATTTACAACAGGAAGCCGATAGTAATTGCCTAGGCAAAAGCCAAGAGCACTCGGTAATGAAGCTGTCCCTGGAACTGCGGAAAAAACTGGAACTCGCTGGGGATGCTGCTTACACTCCCTTTGTGGCGATGGAGCTAGTGTTATTAGTAGAGCTTAAAAATGGGGGTGGGGAGCAGGTATGGGCATGACTCATGGCATCATTTTATATTTATCAAGTGTAGTTTTATGAATGTTGTTCACTGTTTCACTGAGATGAGTAAGTAGGTAATGTATGTTTCTTAATCTTAGCTAATAGAAAAAGAACCCCAAAGTCATCTCCTGTGGTAAGTTAAATCCAAAGTTTTAACTGTCCATAGACTAATAAAGCAGGAAGTAGAAGTGTTAGTCTAAATTAAAGAAATAAGAATAATAATAGATTATACACAAAACTTGGGGAAAACACATATAAAATAAAGCTAAAAGGTATTAAGAAGTGCTCATCTTGCTGTATTTCTTAATCAAGCTTTAATATGGACAGTGCAAAGCCTAGTCCTTTTCATATGAAATTCTACTTTCTCTAGTAAGCCAGTGGTCTGTAGTTTATGCCTACTTGTGGAAATCAAACATTCTGTCAAAGGAGAGGTTGGGCTGTAGAAATACTGCCTTGCATGCCACTCTAGTAGTGTTGTATAGACTTTGTACTTGAAGACATGAAGGCTGCAACCAGACTGTAGAAGAGGTGAACTCAAGAACAGGTGCTGCTGTGAAACCAAAATAGAAATTAATGTAGGAGAGTTTAAGCAATGTTACAGATGGTGAAAACGAGATGCTTGTGTGCTTCTGCAGGTTCTAGTTCTGCAGTCATGCATTTACAGTTACAGTCTGGGAGACTGATCTGTGATTTATTTTTTTATTATTATTATTTATAGTGGTGGCCGGGAGGCCAGTCAGCTTTCAGTTTGTGATATAAATGTTGAGGAATGTTGGTATATGGTATACCTCAGAGGAAAAGAGCGGTGAGAGGGGAAATCTGAGAGAAGCTGGGCTGATGAGGTATGTACCTACTTAAATTAGTATGTTGCCACTGGAAAGAGGGATGCAAGACTTCAAAAATAAGTGAGACCTCTTGTTTGGATTGTAACACAGCCCTCCAAGAGGAAATTTTAAGGAGCTGAGAGTTTTCTGAATTCTTACATATGAGTGTCAATATTACCACAGAACAGGTTTTCAAAAATATTTTAC